>SNQJ01S0126273.1:1115-12581 GCA_010110895.2 Picea sitchensis
GGTGATGACTTGTTGATGATATATTGCTGATATGTGCTCACATCTAACTGGTTATAAATGACAACAATGGGTAATGAATGAATGTTGAATGCTAATTGATGAGTTTTTTTGCAAGAGGGAAGTTTTGGGAAAAATATCCCCACACTCATTCACCCCCCTTCTAAGTGTGGTAGGTGTGTCCAACAACAGTCTTCATGGATGCACTGTCTAATACTTGGACCTCTTCGGTCTTCTTTGTTCTACTAGGTCTAGGTGTATCCTATGCAGTTTATGGGTTGTCGATGTTGGAGATATTTGTGGGGTTGGTAGGGATAAGGAGGTTAGTGAACCATTCCTTAGTAATCTCCTCTAGGTCCTCCTCTGTCAGCTTGTAGTAAGACTGAAGTTGTTTCTTATGTTAATCAGCATGCACTGTAATATAAATGAAATGTCAATCTACGCTAAATTTCATCAAAGGCTAGAATCGGTGTAGAGTGTTTGGAGTCATGCGAGGCTCGAACTAGATGGCTCTCTTCTGTTGATTGTAGTAGGTATGAAAAACAACATTTGACTGCCACTGTTTGTTCATATCGTTGGAGTACCAAAGTGTACTGAACTTTGTGGCCAGTGGCTCAAATGGATCGATGTCGAGGAAGGTTGCACCTTCCAGCATCTCCTAGGCGATGAATGTGATAAGGATTAAAATCCAACTAAAATTGAATTTGTAACCTCGATATTATGCTTCTCTATAGTCTAGTTCCAACTAATTCACCAGGTACATCACCCAGTTCATTTGCAGGCCTTCCGCACACTTCCCTGCGAGGTCGACTACAATGTCGGTGACTTGGGTAGGTCAGTTATTTATTACTAAATTCCCTACGATCAACTGACAGGAGAGGCATACTGCACCACTCTGGATAGAAGCTACCTTGTAGCCTCGTGTCCCCTTTTCGACATTGTCGTAGGTGTCCTTGATCCTCTGTGCTAAAGCGTGATCCATGGATTTTCCTGGATAAAACTCTTGTGGATCTAGTCCCTGCATACTCAACCCTGTGATATGATTGATTAGTGTCAGATCAACTGTGATACAACGGTATAGCCACAAATAGCCGCCATGTTAACAAGAAAGAAGCAACTTGACATAGGAATTCACCTCCTGGTGTCTTCTGAAGTGTGGGATCTTCATGATGTTCAGCAGGGTGGACTGCATGAGGTTATGCGTCCACGCTTGGGGGATTATCTTTGAATTCTTCCCCTTCGTTCTAGTCAGATACTTATGTGGGGAGAGCATATTATATACTTTTCGTTCAATGAAGTTGAAGTCGCTGAATTTCAACGCTGCAATCTTGTCTTGGTCTGCTCAAACTGCACAGATCCCCTTCAGGATTTTCATAGTGACCAAGGTGTACTGGAAATATCTGGGCACACTATATCGATTTATTATGTTGCTCAGAGGTGGTATGTAGGTGGCTAATATATTTAGGATCAATTTGGCAATCGTTGGATCATCCCTGTGCTTGGTTCGCTTTTCATCTTATGGACGGGATGGTCCGGCTCCACGAGCAGTCAACGGAGATGCTTGCACTATTCTTGTGGATGAATCCTATATACCTACATATAATCCTCTCTCCAACATGACTCTTTCAGTCATCAGGTTGAGGAGTACTTTTGTCATAGATTCTTCGACTACGTTGATCTCCTCGGACATACGCACTCGGGATTAACTAGATCGGGTTCAGATTAACTTAGACACTGCAATGGAATAGATGGAAACAGTGCGATGATCACCATGAAAGATAAAATTAGTCTGTGGGCTCAATTTCTTGGTTTAGCAAAAGTGTTCTCTATGTATGGTGCGACGGGATAAATAGGTAACTCATAAATAGGTCGCTTGCAACGGGTATGAAGGCTTCATGAACTCTATTTTGTCCATTATGGCTCGGTCCCAACGGTCTGATGACGATTTGTCTAGTCATAAATGCCTTACTACCCATTCGGAGCGATGGTCTAATGGTTATAATGTCCCCAACTTCTATATTTCTTCGCCCTAGCGAAGTGCCATGTGTCGTTGTGCTGATATCCTAGCAAAGCACCAATTTTGCAAATTTTCCTTTTGCGAGGTTCCTTCTGGATCTTTCTGCAACTTTTTTTATCTTAGCTCTCTTCTTACTTATTTTTCTAGCCTTCTTTCCAGTGAGCTTCATCTCGGTATCCCTTTTCCCATTACGATTCTTATCTTCTTTGGACATAGTGACTTCGTGCTGTGGAGATTCTTTCCTAGGATTCAAGGGTAATACTTCTCCTTTATCTGAGATAGGTATTTAAATCTTCTATGGGTTCTCTAGTGTTCTTGCACCTTTGATATCTACGTCATTGTTGTTAAACAGTTGTGGTTTGTTCTCATGTTCTTCAATCAAGTGTGTGATCCTTTTAGTTATAAAATCTTTTAACTCTTGCTTCTTCTGCTCTAAGACTTCTTCTTCTTCCTCTCTTTCAATCCAAGGTCTTCTTACTAACATGAAAAATGGAGCGTTGTCCTCAATAAATTTAATTATCTCAAAATATTCTTCTGTCGAAGTTCCATTGACATTCATAGGTATCTGAGCGAGCTTCCCACATAGGGTTATCAGTTTTACTCTGAATAATCCTATTCCTCCCAGTGAAGGAACCAAAGCAGGATTCTCTAAAAGTTCCCAGGTTCTTTCTGTCATAACATTCACCTTTTTGTTTCCTCATCCAGAACACAGTCAATGTCGAAGTCTCCTAATATTTCTTTAATGCATTCTTTTTCATTGAATATCTCTGATAATCTGACGTGTCGATGGTCATTCAGGGTTTCTCTCAGCTGTAGCAATACTTTCTGGGATTCTACAATAATCTTAGTTTTTGTATCTGCCTTAGGGTTTTCTTGGTTCAAATTCTTTCTTTCAACTTTAGCAATCATTCTAGGGAAATCTAATACTTCATGGTCCATAGATTTACAACAAAGACAACTAGGTCTTCTCCCCAGGAATTCCTTAGCAAGATGTCCTGGTCTTCTGCAACTGTAAGAGAGGGTTAATACTTTCTTTCTTTTAACTGATCCTCAACCCTTTTTGTATTGCGCACTGGGATCGTAGGAGCTAGCCTGCAAAAAAATATCTCTAGGATCCTGCATCCATTTGTTAGTCCAAATATTCTTTCTATGCATTGGTATAACATATCTTTCACTATTCGCATTACATCTATTCATATCAAATCTTATTTCATCTACCATTACTCTAGTTTTCGATCTAGGACAGAATCTATCAAACATACCTAGAGTCATGCTTTAGAAACAAAATTTTCCACTTGTTTTACTTCTATAGAGCACAAATATTTCAGATCTAGAACTTTTCACTATTCTTACCTTTATCAGAGAACAAAGCTTGTAGATCTTACCTCTTTCTTTAGATTTGACCTCTTTTCTTGGCACAAAGATTCACAAGTCAAGCAGAATGTTGCGCACTGGGGCAACAGATCTATGCACGGGGCTTTCTCAGTTTCAGGTCGAATCTTTGCAAAAAACTTATTCTTCCTCAGTTCCCAGTAATCACAGTTTTAGGTCCCGACAACATAACCATTTGTTGGCACAGGGGCAGACCCAGGGTTCAACGCTACAACAATGCACCAACAAAACCCTAACTATCGGCCCTTTCGGCAACACCTGCGAAGAAGATGAAGTCTCACCCGAGGTAGAGGCAGGGGTGTTTGCGGGACTCAGATGTCTGCAACCTTAGCTGGGACACAAATCTGTGATTCTAGTATTTAACAGAGCACTTAGCAGTAAACCTTCATCAATATCTAACCAATATCTACTCTGCAGATAGAACAGAGCATCACAACATTCACCCAGATCTAATGTATATAAGCACTTAGCATAAAGAATTAGATCAGATCTAGTGGATTCAAGCACTAAGCAAGTTCACAGAGGTCAGATCTAGCATTCAGATTCATCATAAACACAAAGTATAATAGATATATCTATATATCTATGTCAAGAACTTAGAAAATAACACATAAGTACACCAACACATCACCCAAGGCAGAGAAACACAGTATATACATGGTTCACCCCCACCCTGGGGCTACGTCCACCAACTCTTCTTCTTTATTAGCTTCTTCAATCAGATACATGCACAGAGCCACAAAAAACTTACTCCACATAGGACAGGAGATCTGCGCACCTCGCTAGATCCTCCTTCCTTTTGTTATAGCACAAAGCCCTTCACGGTCTATTACAACCACTTTCACTTAGCTCTGCAAGTTTCTCACAGTATGCAGAAAGCATTTACAAACCACACTTGCACTTAGCACTTAACACTTAACACTTAGCACTTAGAACACGGGCCTCTTCTTACATCACCTAGATACTTATTTATACTTTACAAAATAAGCCTAAACATGGGTAAACCCATGGGTCGACATCCCATACCCGTTACATATTCCCAAATCCCAAAAAGGACCCAAAAAGGGGTCGAGATCCCACGATCTCTGCTTCGTCTTGCGCTCTGCCTTCGACAGGTTGTCGAAGTCCAAAATGGTCAAACTTGAACAAGGATCTCTCAAAACTTGTTCGAGAGCCAACACTTTACAATGCCAAAAAAAACAAACATATCTTTGGCATATTTATCTAGTAATAATTTGATTTCTTGATATGACTCACTGTAGTATCTCACCTATTTTTTAATATGTAACTCTCTTTAATTTTGAGTGCACATGAAAGGTATATGTTTCATAGAAATATTTTTTATGTATTTGTTACCTAACATAGGGAGGCTCAACACATGTAGTTGCAAGCCCATTGTCCCTAGCCAATGACAACCCTTTCTAGACTTGGAGCAACTTCTTTTCCTTGTAGATATCCAACTATGTATTATGCACCTACTCCCAGTGTTGTCCCACATATCCCTCAAATTCAAGGCATTATGTATGCACCTTTAGTTTTAAGACTAGGATGGAAGCCATCAAATGGTTTGGCCCCTCAATAAAGACCTACTTCAACCTATGCCATTTGCTATGGTAAAAATTCACTTATTAAATTGGATATCTTGAATCTAGTATACTTTTTTCTTTGTCTTGTTATGATTGCGATTTATCATGTAGTTTTCAATGTATTTATCATAGATTCCAAATAATCCTATGTAACAAAGGAAAACAAGGGTTTTATATCTGATGAATATGTACTAGCAAAGTAGTTCTACCTCCTTATTTTCCCATATTTGTTCTTTTCTACGTTATTTTCCATGTCAAACTAGATTATGGTGCCTACAATTTAGAAGATAATTCCTATGACTGAATCTTGTTAAACCCCCCTACTGGTTGACCCTTTTTTAAATTTCCTTCCAACTAAAATTCAACATACTATTCCTATTCAAAATCAATAACGAAGATTGACTCCATGCACCATTTTTCTCTACTATAATCCAATATAAGCTTCATTTGCTAAATAGGTTGTCCTTGGGTAACAAAAAATGACTCTTTCCTTAGGAAATATTGAGAGTAGCCCCCTCTAGCCTGATAACTAGATTGAAGGCCTAGACTAGTGTAGGAAGGTGCATCACGTGCAGTATGCCTTGGCATTTGGTCCATATAACCATGTTTGTATACTCGATATTATGAAATATGCCAGTGGATCACATGGAGGAGACATCATACATATTATGTATAGTTTGAAATTTTTCAGAGAATAAGTGGGATCTATTGAGGCCTCAACTAGGCCCAGGTCCTAGGGCCTACCACTCCTCTGACCCTACCCCAAAAATGTTTTAATACTCATTGCCTACCCCCCAAAAAAAATGTTTTAATACTCATTGATGGAAGCTTGTTATTCTTCATAACTTATTATTTTGATGCAATCAATGCTTTGAGATGATTTAAATTTCTTTAAATGGTTTTGCTAACTTGTTTTTCCATGAATGTTAAGGGTGGATTATTGAGTGGTTACCCAATTGAGCTTACTATTCTCTTAGTGTATTTGCTTGAATGACTTTGCATTGCTACTTTCTTGTGTTCGTAATGGGTGATCTTCTTAATTATTTGGATCTACATAAATAATTCATTTCCAGTCCCTATGTCATGGATCTTTCCATTTCACTAAGCTCTTGGTTGGCAACCAAGTTGATCCTTACTTTTGTTTTCTTTCATATTGCTTATATGATTGGATAGGCTATCACCTAATCCTTATTTGATCTTGCTTCTTTAATGAAAACAAACCTCAATTGAATGAGTATTTAGTGATTGGTTTGTTCCTAAAGCATGTGAAGTTAAACAATGACTGGACATTTCACATTAAGATAAATCTTAGTGAAGCCTACAAAACTAGTTGAATGCTGAAGTGCTTATGAAAATGATATTATTTTGATCAATGATATTATTTTTGTGGCTGAGTTCTTATGAAATAATGATTGTTTGAATTGTGCTTTGAGTTCACCTAGATCATGAGCTTGGTTTTAATCATATGAGAATCCTTTGGATTATTTGTGCAACAATATATGTAGTGTTTTCAAACATCCTCCTTTTTGTAAGGGTCTTACCAAAATATTGTTTTTGATATTATGATGCTTTGATGAAAATATTTTCCTTTACTCATTATGGATGGTTCGTGAATAGTTTCTCTTAGGGAATTTTAGTCATATCCATGGAGGAATGAAATTATTTATGCTTATCAAATTCATAACAACCTTTGGACTTATCTCACTAATTTATATGATTATTGCACATATATTTTTAAATGCTTATGACTTAATGGTTTTGATCTATACTTTGAAATTGAGGTTTGAATTGATAGCTACCAAGGATCTTTTGATTTCTTTGTGGACATTATGATTCCATGTTTTCCTTGTCCTTCTTCCTCAAGAAATCCTTGCCAAAGTTCCCTCGTTTAAATTATGGTAGTTTGATTGAATGTGTTTCCTTGCTTATTTGAAAGAGCTTTGAATGTTTTATATTGGTGCCATTATTATTGTGTGTTTTATCCGAAATGGATACGAACAAGCAAATGATTGTAATAATTAGTACTTTCTAATGTAATTCAATAATCAATGAAGGTTAGACAAATTATAAAGGACAATGCAAGTGTGAAAAAATTTAAATGAGACTAAGAGAGGAAAAAAAAGAATTAAATATAATAGAAAAATGAAAATGGGAGAGAGAGAGAGAGAGAGGAATGGGAAATGTAAGGTCAGTCTCTTGGCCTTCCCATTAACTCCTGGCTCTCTTATATCTTATTGCAACTTGAATGTCAAAGGGTCTTTTGGCTAAATAGGTGAGGATGCACAAAGAGCCATGAACTACATTGTAACTAGAGATTGCAAAAAAGAGAACTGCGGAATCATTCCAATGATGGTTTTCCATTTGGGTTTCTAAGGTAAAATATTTGTGTTTATAGTGTGTTTGATTTTACTATTATGCAAATTCTACGTGTGAATTTCACTTCTCTCATTTTTATTTAATGTGCTTCTATGAGTGTATTAATGGTGGAAATTACGAATTGCAAGGAGAAAATATTGTATATGAGTTATTGTTGTTATTGCTTAGTCTTAATATGTCGCTTATGTTAAATTCATAGTTAAAGTAAAGAATGCTCAGTTGTATTTATGTTATCTTTGATCAAAAATTCATTTCCTATTAATACTTTGTTTTTCAACGGTTTCTTGGTTACTTTAATGGTGGGAGAATTCAATCTCTATTGTAGTTGTATAGATTTTTTCCATAATTTCATTATTCTTTAGCCAATAAATATTTTCAATAACTCTTTATTCACCACCGTTGATTTTATTATGAGGTTAGAGATCTATGGATTCCGTTAACTAGCTATTGCACTATTCTAGAGGGTTTCTAATTTTGTTTGTCAAGCTTATTGATTGTTGAGGGAAGACACAACAAGTTATTTACTTTCCCATGACTACACATAGGTCATTCCATGTTCCTTGAATACCATACATAGGCTATATAGGTTGTATTAATGTGGCATCAGACTGTCATTGATCCCCTAAGGTCATAAAATTCAATTTCTAGGCACATGAGGTGTTGGAAAGCCTGCTTAACATTTTGCTAGAGAGCTCCCGTAATTCGTGCCACTAAATTTGAACCACAATTATGTAATTCCTTTATTCCTTGTTTTTCATCTTATGGGTTAATATTGTGTGGGCACTCCTAGGTTCACAAAGTTGGATTTTATGGACTTGTTTTCCTCTCCCATGTCATTAGAGTAAATGCTTCACATATGATTTAATAAATAGTGTTAAGTGAATTAAGAAATTTCCATCTCATATGTGGTGTATGTGAAGTAATTGGC
Organism: Picea sitchensis; assembly: GCA_010110895.2. Taxonomy (NCBI): domain Eukaryota; kingdom Viridiplantae; phylum Streptophyta; class Pinopsida; order Pinales; family Pinaceae; genus Picea; species Picea sitchensis. The sequence goes on from SNQJ01S0126273.1 coordinate 9,412, forward strand.
CTAGAACTAGAGCACATCAATTATAATTGAATACACACACTAAACCAAGACCATATCTTATCTTGATCACCTTGATAGATTTTAGCTTAGTTGGGCATCCACGTGCAAAGGAGTTGCACTAAAGTATTAGCTCTAAGAGACAGAGTGATTGTCGAGTCTTTCTTTTTATTGGCATTGTCAACTAGTTTATTATGTGTAGTTTACACCGAAGAATAGAGGCCTTGTAGCCATTATGAACATTGATATCTCTGTATAAATTTGAGAATAGATAATAGAAATTTAATTTCGCAAGGTATCCATGTTGGTGAAGTGAGTGGGCCATAAGTCCCTCGTTTACATATCAGTGTGTGAAAATAACAAGTATCTTATGATCAAGGCTCTGATGCATCACAATCAAATTTAGTTGACAAGAAGAGGTGAGACATGAATTAGTAAAGTAAGAACTAGGGGAATGCACATACTAAAAAGGCATGCAGACAAACTTCTTTGAACCGTGATTTGTTATTCTTGCCAAGCATAAAGGTTCGTTGTAATTCATAGTACCTAGCATAAATACGCTTATGGAGGACGAAAGAAAATAGAGTAATTGATTGTGTTTGTTTTTTCACAAGGATGCACAATGACCAAGATAATTCAATGTTCTAGGAGAGACCATCATAAACACAAGTAACACATGTGAGCACATACATATGTCATTATGGGGTTTTCTTGCTTATTTTCAAACTTGGTGTTAAATACTTTCGACAACTCATTAATGATTTATGAATTATTGTTATCAACAAAAGACCACACGACGTTGTTCAAACTATGATGGAAATTATAAAAACAAGTTCCTAAGATCATTTACTATCTAGCCTCGAACGTTGTGATTACAAGCATGATAGAAATGGTAAGTGAAGTGGTAAAATCGAGCATACATTGATAATAAAAATGATGAAATCATTGCATTTACGATCATCACTATTGTAACCTTTGCTTATCACTATGATCAGTCATCCAAATTATGAAACATTTTGGTAAAAAAATTCACAATATTTCAAGCATTGTTTGTGCATATAATGAGCACAACTTCATTGACAATTATCCTATGAATTGAAGTAAGGCTATTGTTACAAATCAAAGAGTATGTGACAATGATGACATTATAATGTTGAATCATGAAAGCAAATGAAGCAACACTCCAGACAAAGACCATACTTTTCCTTATGGGGCATGTTTGCACTTAATTTCACAATCAGATCAAATGAAGTGTCAAACCACTAAAAGAATATAGTTTAAGGTTTTTGGTGTCGTTGACCATAATGGAACTAATAAAAAACAATTATGATCCCTAGAAGTATGTAAAACTTATTGTGAATGTAATAAATGTACTATTAAATTTTGAACACTAAGCACCCATTATCAAAACTAAAATAACTTTAGATGTGCACACCACTACATACAAATCATTAAATACTATGTAGTCGAGTGCTTATTACCCACCTTATTAAATTATCATAAATACTATGTAGTGGAATTCTTATTACCAGCTTTATTAAATTATTATTAAATTATCATAAAAGTAGTGAAAAACCTTAAAACATTGATTATATTTTACTTGACCATCAAAAATGTGCTCACATGGTGTAGTGTTGGATACCTATCACCTAATACATGAAAAATAATATTGTCAAAGCTGAAGCAATAGTCAAAATTCTAATGAATCAATTCATTTCAAAGGTTTCAAAACCATTTTAGTTTTGGGGTTGTTTTCGTCTATACTTTTTGACTTGTTTTGTTGGAATCTAACATTCAACATTTCGAGTAAAATTAAACAAAAAAAAAAAGTTTCTGGGCCAAAACTTAATTGATGGTGTTTTTTGTGTTTTAGTAGAATTAAGGGTATCAAGCCCTTGATATCACAATTTCGTCATAAACAGAATTATAAATATAACTAAATTATAATTCAAGATTGACCATGCTCTAATTTTTAGGGTTTTGACTTTTTTTAGGTGACTATTATTGGAATTTGGTAAAGTGTATTTTGGATGAAACTCATAGAGAAAAATGCCCAATAATAAATAGATACGTATAACTTTTAAACTAAATTCATCATATTCACATCAATAACTTATTTATATTAATAACTTTTAAATTATGTCGATCTCACCAAAATTTTGATAAGTTCATTTTAATAAAATTCTTAAATACATGAAACTTTGATCCATGATAAATTTAGAATACTGTTGAAAATTTGACCAATTCAAACCCATTTAAATCTGTTTGCTACCTAGTTAGCCTACTCCATTGTTCACGTTTCTAAGCTCTCCATCCAAAACGCTATTTATTGACCACCACAAAAATTTCTGTCATCCAGAAAATCTGGCGGGGACAGCTACCCACTCATCAGACAATCTGTCTCGGAAGCAATAGTCTATAATCTAAAAGTTCTAACTTTTGACTGTTTTCCCACAACTTTGTCTGATCGTCCTCAGGGATTGCAATGAATTGAATTGAATGAGAGGTGGTCAAACACGGCTAAGCGAGACGTACACCGTTCAGTTTCCTAAGGCCCAGCTGCCAGTGTCATCCCGGCCAGCCCCATCAGCCCCCGCCCTCCTTAGCTGCCTTTTGGACTCCCACTCAGTACTTTATTATTTATAGAATGGATTTACCCGAACTCTACACTTTTATTATGAATAGAAGGGAGCTATCTTTCTCTGCTGCTCCTTCCAACAGAGTCTCTGCTGCTTCGTCCCCAAGAGAAAGCTCCTTAATGGCTCCCGGTGATAGGAATGCTAATGCTACGAAGGAAGTACATTACAGAGGTGTGAAGAGGAGGCCGTGGGGTCGATACGCGGCAGAAATCAGAGATCCAGTAATCAAGAAGCGCAGGTGGCTGGGTACCATTCAAAAAAATTATTAGTAACAAAAAAATGTAAAATAATTTTATATTAACTCTATATCTATAGAGAGAAAGAGATAAAGTAATTAAAACTAAAAAAATATGATTTTTAGTTAATAGATGTTTTCTACTACCCATAATGAGGAAGTTGCTTAGTTCCTTCAATACTTAATATTATGTAATTGACATATAGAATTTTCAATATTAACCATAAATAAAATATTTGTATGTCCACCCAATATTTTTTATACAACAAAACTTGAAAAAATATTTACATCTAAAAAAA
>SNQJ01S0126273.1:12591-33168 GCA_010110895.2 Picea sitchensis
TGGGGCCTCAATCATGCCTTCGGATATCATTGAGAACCTCGATCTCGAAAAAACTTCATTTAGGCCCTCAAAATGGCCCCGGAAGTTAAAACCTGCTAAAAATAGTAAATTGCCAAATGCCCAGAAAACTGTTTTGAGCCATTTGGAAAAGATGGGTGGCCCCCGATATCCACCTGGATCATCAATAGTATAATAAATAGAGGGGATTTAATCCAGGGAATAGAGTAAATTTTGGTAGAGGTTGAGGCAAAGGAAATTTTGGCAGAGGAGGAAGAGGACCAATAATATGTTACAATTGTAATCAGCCGGTACACTTAGCCCTTGACTGGACGAATCCATGTACAATGTGCACATACTATAGAGCATTGGACCATGTGAAAGAATATTGTCCTCAACTAGTTGTGAAATGGAAGGCGAGGGGGAATCAAAACTAGACTCCAAATAAAAATGTAGAGAAGATATCAACCAAAAAATGAAATGAAGGACCTAGAATAGAGTTGTTACGCATGGAGGATCTAGAACAGGGGTTGATGTGGTGAATGGAGGAGAGTAGGATGAGCAATGGGTAAATAAACCAATAGGTCCTATAGAAACCTTTGATCCTCAGCAAGAAAAGGAGACATGTCAAAGGGCACGGAAAGAGGTACTTGGATAGGATTGGGGAGCATCAACATCATTTGCACCTCATGTTGGAGATTGCGTTGTGCCATAGAGGTCAGCTAGGAAGGTAATCACTCTAACAGAATTCTTGAGAAGTTGTGTAGAGATAATGAAAGATGAAACTACGCTGAATGCACTATATGAAATGATTGATCATTACATGCAAGGAAGGAAAACCCCCATCACATAGAGGGTGGTGAATCATGTACTGTGCAAAAAGAGGACCAATGGAGAATTCAGATTCAGTGCACAAATTGGGGAATATGATGTGGATAATGTTACCTTGGATTTAGGATCTAATGTGAATATGTTACCTAAGCAGACCTATGAAATGATGTGGAAACCCAATTTGTTCTGGTCTCTTGTTCAGTTAAGGCTCGCAAATCAACACAAGATAGTACCAATTGGTCGATTGAAGAGAGTAATTGTGAACATAGATGGGGTGTAGTGTGGTAGACTTTGAAGTCATTGAGATCGTAGATGATAGTCAACCTTATCCATAACTCATGGGACTTGAATGGGACTTTGATAATCATGTGATCATTAATTTGAAAAGGAGGGAAATGATATTTGAAATCAAATATTTGAAAGTTACTACACCATTGGACCCAACATAATGAAAGAGATACATAGAGCCAACACGAGGAAACAACATTGGCAATTTGTATAACATGACTATGCAGATGGAGGATTATGTTAACCCCACTACAGATGGTGCATTAAGTTGGATAAATATTAGTTTGTGTGCATCAGATTCAGAGGAAGGTTTGGAGCATTGGTAGCAGAGGATACATGAACCATCAACTAGACGATGTGCATGCATAACTCGATCATTGCACTGGATTGGAACAAAGATATGTGACCCACCTAGGTATGATAGATTCAATGATATAAGATTTTTTTAAAGTTGTTTGAAGTGTCAATATCTGAACAAAAAATATTGTTGGCACTGGATGTCATCCTCAAAGTGAATCTAGCCAAATGGTGGGTTGCACACAAATATGTAATGAAAGACTATTGTAGTGTAGAAGCCTAATGCAAGAGAGATTTTGTACCGACGTAGAGAATATTTCATCCAAGTATACAGGGGAGAGTGATCCAAAAAATCATGTGGAGCAGTGCAGAAACCGATGGAGTTCGACACCAAAGGAGGAATGGATACACAAATTTATACATACCTTGGACACAATTCTAAAGAACTAGTATTTAAAATTGGAGATGCATAGAGAGACAACCAATTGGGACAAACTGACTCAGAGGTTCAAGGTCACATTTATATTTGAACATGAATCTCCATCAATAGATGCAATGCTAAAGGATATTCAAGCTAAAATATTTTTAGAAGAAGGGTCGATAGAGGTGGTACTAGTGTGCAATGTGCACAAAGATTCTATGAGTGTTCACAAGTTATTGGAGTGTTACAATGTTGCTAAGCAAGAATACGATGAATAATATCCCAGGAATGTGCAAGTACCTGAAACATAAGGAGAACGAGAAGTAGAAGGACCAGAGCTTGAGTCCACTACATACACATAACCAATAAATATGCAAAAGGTAAACATTGGGATGACAGAGAACCCAAAGTTTGCATAGATAGGGGATTAATGGAGTGATGAGACAATAGAGAATATTGCAAACTTACTACTCGAGTATCAAGACCTATTCCCAACTACATTTTCAGAGATGAAGGAGATAACTAGGGACTTAAGAGAGATGAATAATCCTTTGAAACCAGGTGCTAAGGCCTTACAAGTTAAATCCTAAATACAAGGAGAAGGTGAAAGTAGAAATAGACAGAATGTTGTACGCATGAATCATTGGACATGTGGTGGAATCAAAGTGGATAAGCCTAATGGTAGTGTAAGAGAAGAAGACAATAGGAATAAGGATTTGTGTGGAACTCAGGAATCTGAATGATTCATTTTTACATTATCCATTCCCAACACCATTCACAGATGAGGTATTGGAGAACGTAGGAGGGAAAAAGACTTATTCTTTCACAGATGGATTTTCGGGGTACCATCAGATAAAAATTGCATAGGAACACTGGTACAAGAATTCTTTTGCAACAGAGCGTGGAATTTATCAATATACAGTAATGCCCTTTGGACTGAAGAATTCCCCTATAGTTTTTTCAAGAGTTGTGGTTTCAACATTCAAGGAATTTATTCATAATTTCCTTGAAGTATGCTTAGACGATTGGAATGTGTTCATCCTACTGAAGGATCACATAGAAGTACTCAAGATAATGTTGGATAGGTGTAAACAATGTCATATTTTGTTCAATTTGAAGAAGTGTATTTTTTGCGCACTGTTTGGAATTTTATAGGACCATGTAGCCTGCAAGAAAGGATTACTAGTGCATCCAGCCAAGATTGCAGTGATTATGGATTTAGAACCACCTACATCATTCAGAAAACTGAGGGAAACTCTGGTTCATATAGGATATTATAGGAAGTTTATCAAAGGCTATGCATAAATCACAACACCTATGAAAAAGTTGTTGAAGAAGGAATAAAATTTCCAATGGAACGAGGATTGTTCGAAGGGTTTGGACACCTTAAAGAAAAAACTAGTGATCGCACCAATTTTGATCATTCCATATTGAAACAAGGAGTTCCATGTTCATGTAGATGCATCATCCATAAAATTGGGAGAAATGCTATCTCAACCAAGGGAGGGAGACATAGATCACCAAATTGCTTTTGCAGGTAGGAAGTTGTCCATAGCAGAGAAGAATTACACCACCATAGATCGAGAAGGATTGGAAATGGTATATGCACTGCAGAAGTTCAAACATTATTTATTGGGATTTCACTTTAATATGTACACATACCATTATTCATTAAAATACTTAGTGAACAAGACAATGTTGGGGGGGAGAATATGTATATGGCTACTATTGTTTCAGGAATACGATTTTGAGGTTGTGGTGAAAGTAGGGAAGATGAATGCAGGGCCAGATCATTTATCACGCATATTATTAAGGGAAGATGCAGGGAATTTAGATGACATCTTACCAGATGCACAACTATTTGTAGTTAAAATGGTGGATGATTACTTCTCAGAGATCATGCAGTTTCTCAATATAAGAATGGCCCCATCGGACATGACAGATGCATAGAAGAAACAACTGGTAGTTAAAGAAACAAACTATCAACTCATTGCTTGAAATTTGTATAAGTTAGGTGCAAATGGAATATTGAGACGATGTTTGTTGGAACCTGAAAGGCATATGATACTCATAGAAGCACACAAAGAGATTTTAGGAAGACATTATGTATGAAAAGTGACTGCATAAAATATTTTGTGCATAGGGCTCTGGTGGCCCACACTACATAAAGATGCTAAAGAAAATTGGCAATCATGCGATGTATAAAAAAGAGTGGGAAATCCATCCAGGAGGGATGAAATGCCTTTAAATCCACAAGTTACATTGCAATAATTTGATAAATGGTCCATAGACTTTGTGGGGCCAATCAACCCACAAGCACGAAGATCAGGGGAAAGGTACATAATCACTGCGACAGAGTATTTGACAAGATGGGCAGAAGTAACACCAGTCCTAGACTGCACTCTGAAGACTGTTGTGTGATTTATGTTTGAGAATGTAGTCACGTGATTTTGATGTCCATGCATATTACTCAGTGATCAAGGAACACACTGTCTGAATAAAACAATTGCAACATTGATTGAGGAGTTTCAAATTCATCATTAGAAGAGTACCTCGTATCATATTCAAGCCAATGGGATAGTGGAATATTTCAATAAAATCATGGAGAATTCATTTAAAAATATATGTAATGTAGGAAGAGATAATTGGGACTTAATATTTCTTGCAGTTCTATCGGCCTACAAGATAACAAGAAAAAAGTTGGCAGGGCAGACACCTTTCAGGTTGGTCTATGTGAAAGAAGCAGTGATGCCAATGGATTTTATTCTACCTAGCCTGCTCATTACAGTGATCACTAATATTTTAGACTCTAGCACAATAGAGGAGATATTTTCATGGTTGGTATAGCTTGAGGAATATTGGTTTGTTGCAAATTTTCATCAGCAAGTTCATAAAACAAGAGAGAAGGAATCACATGATAGAAACATTAAACATGAAAGTTTCAAGTGGGAGACTTGGTATCATTCTATGACAATAAGTTTATACAACATCCTAGAAGGTTCAGAATGCACTGGTTAGGACCCTATGTGATTTAGCATGTGACGAAGACAGGTGTTGCACAGTTGGAAACCCTAAACGGAGAATTCCTTGGAGGAATGGTGAATGGGAGTCGATTGAAACTCTATAGAGATGACCGAAAATCTGTGTAGTAATTGGGGCTTTTTCAAAACACATGTATCATAGTAACTGTATATAGTAGGAAGGTAAAACACAGAAAAACATATAAAAAGTAGAAAAAGGAAGAAAATCAAATAAAAAGTACATATAGAAAAATAAAATATTGTAGAGTACAAAGGCATAAGAAATTTCAAAGAGGGAAGGATTGTCACACTATTAGGATGGAACTGTGCCAACCAAGAAAATAACGTACATAAGAAAAAGACCACAAAGAAAAAAAACAAGTAAGCAAGAATAGTTGCGGAGTATAGTGTGGACATGATCGTTAAAGGCATGAAAGAAAGGAAACAATGACTACAAAGTAGTAATGATAGGTCATTAAGATGTCATATAATATTAAATGGTAAAAGCTGCTGAAAATCACGATAGACTGGAAGTATGAGGAAAAAATCACATGACAGATTTGGTAATAAAGTTACATTTATGTAACCATTCATCAACCCCGTTGGAATATTAGACAAGTTAGTTAAGGCATGAAGAGACATGAACAATTGGAAAGGAGTAACAAAAGCAGTTGAGGGTCACCAAGCATGAATTATTGTTTTTGCGAGCTACATGCAAGTGAGAGAAAACTAGAGTCGACTCATAGCTAAACTACGGTCACACCAGAAAAAATAGCAGAGAAAGAAAAGAAACCTCTTGCATGAAATAATGGCCCCATCGAAATTTGGAATGTTGACAACACTGGAATGGAAGTAATCGAAATGACCATCAATTGCACTAGAGGTCGAGGAAATACCTAGAGGTTCGACTTCACAATAAAATTTCCATAGGGACTATATAACATCGCGAAAAGATAACATGCCTCAAGTTAAAGTACCAACAAATGGAAAATACCCATTGGCCACACCAACAATCCCATCTGGTGTAAGAATTGAATGATACATGCTAGGAAATATTGTTTCCCTTGAGTTTTTAGATCATGATATCACAAACGAGCATAATTTTCTTAAGTTGGACAGGGACATGTACTTGTGTGCCAAGAGTGTATCAAGCACAGGAGAAATAATTCTGGAATCACAGACGTGCGAAGTAGGACTTGAGAAGTTGGGGATATTGAACCTAATGAAGATTTCTCATTTTGGACATAGCATGGAAATTAATGCCCGTGTCAAGTTACTACTCAGTTGTGTCCATGGAGGAATGTTATGGCTTTCCCCATGGATATCGATTGATACTGAATTAATTGTGTGGATAACAGGGTTACCAAAAGTAGGAAAGGATCCAGCCACACTGTTCAGCAAAGCAAGGGAGAAATCACTATCAGAATCCATGAAGGAGAAGTTCCACACCTTCAGGGGAAAAACGGGTTTGGATGTTACGAACATCAATGATGACAGTGTCTAGTTTGCAACACAATTGTTAGCCTACAAATTTTTGAGGAAGTATCGCAAGGAAAAAGTTCCTGTTGTATTAATCGTAGTCATAGAAACATGTGCAGAGGGGGTCCAAATGAATTGGGCCACATTCTTAGTGAATCATTTTTTGACAGATTGCATAGAGGCCCAGGAAAAAGGAAAATAGTTTCATTATTCTTGGCTTCTTATTTTGATTTCACTGGTAGGATGGTAGGAACCACGCTATTACCAATGTATGAGAACAACTGGTAGAGGCATTACAACTGCACAGTATGCCAACTTATGGCATACGCCAAACAAAAGGAGCAAACAAACAACAATGTTACATTTTATGTATAATTTGATGCATTAAGATACATCATCGCACATACATCGCGCATCACTTTTGAGATAGTAGAAACCTATCGAGACATTGCATGATTTAAAGAAGTGATGCATTGTATGTACGTGCAAGACAAAAAGGACCCTACACACCAGTGGAATCCAACCAACTATAGGTTGAAAAAATATGATGTATTCCCAATAGCTAATGATTGAGAAGTCAAGTGGAAAATATCATTAGAACAAATGGGCCACCCAAAAGATGAAGAAGAAAAAGACAGGGATGATGAAGAACTGGGTGAGGGGTAGGGGAATGACTAGAACAATTGCGCAGGGAATACGCCAAGACCATTAGTAAGAGAAGTGCAATCCCCAGTCCCCACAATAGGAGTAAAACAAAAATATAAGGGGAAGGAGCTAGCAGGAGGTGTGTGCAAGAAGACCAAAGAGCGCAAGGTACCTCCAGTTTATACTCTGACCAATGATGACATGGAACGAATCGGCTACCAATTACGCGATACCGTAGAGGAAGTCATTGAGGAAGCGATGAGGAAACAAGTAGAGAAGAACAATAAGGTGTAGGATCAATTGGTAAAATTATAATATCTTTTGGAAGCATCTAGAATAACACTAGTGCACAGAGCTGGTGGAAAACTGAGCACAAGTTTGGTAGAGGAAACACATACTTCCAATCTACCTCTGGCCAAGATAGCAGTGGGGCATAGAATTTTACAAATCGAGATAGATGCAGTCAAGTTCCCAATGCCCGAACTACAAAAAAAGATGAAGACACTAAGCCGCTTGAACATATTGGTGTCATAGATGCCTATACACATATTACAAAGCTTGCAAATAGGCATTTTGCATGAGATTCAGCTCCGGGAAGTTGAAGCAAACTGGGAAATGACCAAAGCAATGGATGAAAGAGCTCAATTTCAGCAACAATATGCAAATGCACTCGAGTAAAAGAATGAATTTGAAGGAAAAGTGGAAGCAACAATGAAGGAAAAGAATGAGGTTGAGGAAAGGGTCGGGAAAGCACTAAAGGAAAAGTACAGAGCAAAGATAAGGGCACAGGAGACACATACAACCATCCAAAAGTTATAAAAGGAAAGTATGGAGGTACAAATAGTAGTAGAGGCTACTATGGAAGAGTGGGTCTCAAAAATTGGAGAAGTCATCAAAGGATTCTGCACGAGGATTGAGGACCTACAATTGCACAATACACCGAGAACACCACCAGATGAAAGAGTAGGCATAGAGAGAACAATGTTGATAGTCGTAGCCAACATCAATAAAGTGGAGGAAGTATGCCCAAAACTCTGCAAGGAAAGCATGAAAATATGGACAGGCCCGATAGAAGATCCAAAGATGAAGGTCATGGAAGAAAAATTAAGGGATGCACAGGAAAAGGCACAGAAATATTCAGAAATCATAAACACCCTTCCATCAACTGAACATATGATGATCATTCTAACATAGATGAAATCATATGTACAAGTTGAAAGGATGTGGGATCAACAAAAGATCCTCCAACAATGCTTAATACCACTCCAAGAAGAAGCATTGAGGGTTATAGGCGAATTGGTCACTCCATAGGTAAAGGTGAAACAAGAAGCACATGAAATAGAAGAAAATATTACAGCCCTGACTGCGCAGGGTTTAGAATAAATTATGGAAATTGAGGCAATGATAATAAAGGAAGTTGTGGTATCTAAGGAAGCCTCCAAAAATTTCATCCAAGAATGGAGTAGCACGCAACAGGATTGAGTGGATCAGGACAAGCCACATGTGACTGTTGGGGGCCTATTGGATAGGCATTATGGAAGCAATATTCATGAAAATCCTAAGTATGGAATATGTGCTTATAAGAAAAAGAAGAATAAGGAAGACAAGGAAGGTTCGGGAGTGCACAGTTGAGGTGCATTCAGGAGTATAGTGCACAGTGAGAATAATAAAGAAGAGGTATAAAACAAAAGAATAAAGTAGGGAATAATGCAAGAAAATAAAGCAGGTGAAATCAGCATGAACAACAAGTCAACTTGAGTTATCATGACTTGTAATAAGGTTTTGGGATTAACAAAGTAGGGTTTTAATCCCTAGAATTTATGCATAAAAATGTAATGGGTTGGGAAAATAGGGGCTTTGTTCTGGTTGAGAAGAGAGTGATATAATGATATGCATAAGTCATTATTGAGTCTATGATTGAATGTTAAGGATATGATGCAGAGAGAGAGAGAGAGGCTTGCATTGCAAAATGGCTAGGCTAGGAGAAGGAGCAGATAACATGATATATCTTTGTTAGCACAGTGTGCAAGCCTGAGAAAATTGCATAAAGAATAATAAATAAGTCATTCATTGTAGAAGTAGCCCAAAGTTGGGTGAACCACATTAACTACTGTGTTTATTTTTATTTTATGTGATTGATCATGGATACTTTCTTGATGCATGTTAGACTAGAATTACTCTCTATGTGATCATTGAGTAATAGTATGAATGTTACAGTAATCGGTTTCTATTGTAATCTGAAGTATAATGGTAATACATAATTGAATTGACTAAGAAACCTAAGAAGAGAAAATACAGAATAACGTGTGCAGAACAAATAAGTAAGAATGACAATATTGCAGAAACTCAGTTCCTGCAGCCCCAATAGATGCCTCGGGTGAGACTTTGCTTGAATGAAGGTGATGTTGAAAGGGATGGTTTCTGAAGGTTTCTTGTTGATCAATATAAATCAAACCTAGGGTAGTACAACCGTGCATGCTCCAACACTAGCCCTACTGCAAACTTTATCTTGAAAAAGTGTTGTTGGTTTAGGAAAAAAATTTCCCTAGCCCCACACAAAGCCATGCCCCCATTAAAATACCCTCAATCCCAATCAAAAACAATTTCTTGTTCATTTAGTGATCTGGATAGATTCTCTTTAGATAAAGACCAATTTCCACTACTAGGACTCCATCGTAAGCATGTATTATTGAGAAAAAATATACTATTTGTTTACCCTTCAATAATGACTAGATATGAAATGAAATTTTAACAAAGTTTTTCCATTCCCTACACCCAATATGTCATGAGTGAGATATCAACATTATAGACTAAAAAATAATTAATATGTTAGAGGTGCCTTGGACATGTTTCTTCATCAAATAGTGCATCTCACACTTTCCTAATATCTCATTTCCTAATATCTGATTGGATTTGAATGATGTGAGGGAAATAATATTTAGATACCTATCACACTTGTTCTATCCATTTCAACTTCCTATGGATGGGTCTCATTTCCTATTGCATGGTTCAAGGCTAAGACATGATGAATTAGTTAATAACATATACTTTTAGGGATCACGATCCATACACATAGCCCTAAATCATCACAAATGATATATAAATGGAATATTTGTCTTTCAAATGAGATATATAAATTATTCTAGTGATTGGTGGAGCATCTACAAGTCTCAGCTCTAGATTCATGGTTTGGTGATGCAAAACTAGACACTTAGACCTAAATAATTACTTTACTTTTAGGGCTCACAAGACATGTATAAGGCCCAGAACTGGCATAAAGGCCTTATAAAGGTAATTTTTGGCCTAAAATCTCGAGTCAAGAATACTTTTTATGTTTGGCATAACATTAATGGGTCACAAAGGCTAGGTGATGCTTTGAGAATAAAATGTAGGGACTTATATCCTAATAGGCAGTAGGTCTAATGTCCCAAGGCATCATTTATATATATACAAATTAGGGACATGGGCCCTTATATTTTCTTCTAAAATTCACAAGCCATACATATGGCCCAAAACCTCCATATAGTCCATGTGAATATATTGGCTTTCACCTTCGATTAGGATATGGTTTCAAGTTTGACATTTTGCGTAGAAAAGATGGTTCTTGTGATTTAAGTGATAGTTTAGGACCAAAACCTAGAGACATGGGACCTAAAAGTTTCCCCTAGGGATGATGGCTCATGCACATGGCTCCAAACTACCATTAAAGCATTCTAGAGTGAATTATTACCCCACAATTGGTATACATGCACAATTTTTACATTTAGTGTAGAATGGATGGGTCTCATGGCCTCATGGGATTTTTCAATGTCAAAAACCAAATACATAGGCCCCAACAATTTGTTTTGTATGTCACGGGGTATGCACAATTATCACTACTATCAATAGATCTAGTATTCCCCAGTGAAAGAATTGGAATCTCACCAAAGAAAATAATTCCCCTAGATAAACTTCTCATAACATTATGTGAAAAATAAGGAGGAGAGAGACATGCCCTTTTAACTTTGGTTGATGTAGATCTAAGTGAGTAGATCTACTAAAATATAGCTCTAGATCTAGATTTCTCTTCATATATGCATGGATTCAAAAAGACAAAACTTTCTCCAATCCAACATATTTGTTTCAATAAAGATATTAATCTAAATTGTTTTCAATTTAAACAATCCAATACTAATTCCTAGATCTCAATATAATAAGCATGCAAAAGAAAAATAACAAGGAATTAGGTGGGAGGGGTGGGGGGAAGAAGATAGATCTATATTAAAAACCATGAAATGTATGTTATATCAAACATAAATACTTGATCCATTATTATAGCACCTCCATCACTTGAATCTAGTTCCCTCAACCTTCAACCACATGTATGTAATTCCTCCTCAGATAAGCATCTTACTCTCTCACTATGGTAGGTACATCCAAGTAGATCCAATAGGATACACTCAAGGTAAAATCTCAATTAGAGAGATAGGTAAAATCTCTCTCAAGTAAGTGAAACAAGGACCAAGGGAAGGTTGCCAATATCTATCCCAATACCATCATAAGGGTGCTAGATATACAAAAGAAAGTTCATTAATCTCACCAAGAATCTCGTTTTTATAAGGAAAGAAATGGTTCACATTAGTTGCCAAGAGAGATCATGTCCCTACAAAGGGTATTATTCAAGATATATCTTGGGAATTTCACTTGCATAGTTTTTAGAACCACTTTTAAGAATATTTCCAAATAATCTTTTATATTTACTTTTGGGAATAATTCCAAATAAAGTTACTTTAAAGTTAATTTGGGCTTGAAAAGGTGCTCCTTAATGACATAACTAATGATAATGGCACAAATCCAATCAAATAATTTGGAGAACCTATTTTAAGTGTAACAAAGTGGTTGGTATGTTGGTATTCCTTGCATTATTACCCCAAGGAAAGGGTTGGTATGCATTCCAATATAGGGAGTAGAATTTTCCATTTCATGTGATATAAGACTCGAATTTGAGGCTCATCTTCTATTTTAAAATGGAATACAATTTTGTCTCTTGCATAGGATGGGCTAGTGCTCCTCTTTCAACAATGCAAATTCCTTCCTTAAATAAGTATACACAATATATTAAATTATTTAATTTGTTAGTCTTTATTAAATTCTTGAAAATGGTGAGAAAGGAAATGATATCTAGGTTTTAATACTAATTATTGTATGCAGACCAAATTCCAGATGTATATCTTTTAGATTCTTTGTTATGTTGTGATTTATGTTTTTATAGATATGTGGGAGAATTCACTAAAAGGAATGTTAGGTTTGGATATTTTGCTAATAAAAAAATCAGCAATTTGTATGTTAAGAACCTAGAAGATAATGTAAGTGAAGAAATTTTGTTTGAGAAGCTTTCAAAGTTTTGGAAAAACTTCAATGTAGCTGTAATGAGGGATGAGAGTGGCAATCCAAGAGGATTTGATTTTGTAAACTTTGAGGATCTAAATGACGTTGAAGGAGAAATGCAGAGTATGAATTGTTTGCATACAGGTAAGTCTATTGAGTCATTATATTTGTTGCAAAATATTATTTGAAACAAAAGTTTGGTATGTTTATTTTGTTTTACACCAATATTTGCTTGTTCATCATTAATTCCATCTTTATCTAATTTATTATTTTACTAAGTAATAAGACCATATATGTTGGAAGGGATAGAAAAACGCTAGAGTGTGGAATTTTTTTGCACCGACAATATGTAGAGAGATGTCAAGAATGGATATTAAAATCCAAGGTGGGTGTTTTGGTTTTTATTTGTCTTTCTTTTTCAGGGTCATATTCTCTTATAGCCTTTTTGTCCTTGCATTCATGTTCATGGATGAAATATTTACATTAAAAACATTGATGATGCAATTGATGTTGATAAACTACAAAGTGATATGGATTGGTTCATTATATTATTTTTCATCTATCTTGATTCTTTCGGAGTGGAAAAAATTATAGGAATCATCTTGCAGGGTCATTTTAATGGCAGGTCCTAGTTTGGAAAATTGAGGTTTGAAACCTTCTGGAGCCATCTCAAGGCATTACATGAACTTGTTGTTGGGTTAAAAATTTCTCAAATTTATCTTAGACCCCTGCAAAAACTTATGCAAAACTTATGCCTCCTGCAAGATGACCTACAATGTTGACCACCATGGTATGAGTGGATGCCACGTCAGCCCCCATTAATCACACATATGGGGCTAGCCACATATGGAATTTCAAGAATATTCTAGAAGTCCAAAACCTTATCACAAATGAGGTTTGAGGAAGTCAAAACCCTACTCCTAGATGGTTATCAAATGATGTTAAATATCGAGATACTAGGAGGAGAAGGGGTTCCATTCTTTACAATTGCATTTGTTCGATAGTTAAGAAGATAACCTACAAGTGGTATATTGAGATCATAATAGAGTAGAAGCTATTTTGTATCAGTCATAGATGCCACAGTCAAATTCAACTCCATAGAGGGTGCCTCTTCCTTTGTACTTGCATTTGAAGAAAAGAGAGCAGAGCGACACCACCTTCTAGATGGGTTTTATCCTGTATTGGGTTTACCAAGTTATATCTTTTGTTTGTTTGTGTATTGTGTGTGAGTATTTATTATATTCTCTATTTTTCATATTTCATCTATTTCATACATTTTAAGACAAAAACCAGTAATTAAAGAATTTGAGATCCAAAGGAAATTAACTTTCATAGTAAATATTTTAGTATTTTATTAGATATGTTGTGACAAACTGTCCAATGGAATATCTATGATAGTTTATAGGTAATATTGGCATTAGAATGGTTTTCTAGAGATATTTGTGGAAAGCTATAGGGGTCCAGGAATTGGTTTAAGAAGAATGCCATAGAACCCTATCCATGGCAGATGAGTATGTTCATAACAACCCTCAAGATCCAGTAAAGGACATATTTGCGAGGCTAGAAGAGAAATTTACTAACATATCTTGTAGTATTTCCCACCTCGTGGTCGTTCTATCAAGAAATATCATACTATTAAGAGAAGTTGGAGGCTTGAACTCAGAGATTGGATCAGATGGGAAATTAGGGGATAACAAAGACTCTGAAAAGGAGTCACAAAAAGAACCCGAGAAAGAGTAGTCAAGTTCTAGTACCATAAACCATTCATATTTTTTATTCAATATGGAAGAAAAGTGGACATAAATCCATGCCAAGGTGATATTGTTGCATTAAAACAAAATCATTGGTTGCAAAAACTAGAAGTTTATTTCATTATTCACCATATAGATGAAGAAGAACAGATATTATTTTCCAGAATAAATTTAGAGGTCCATGCTTTAACTTGGTGGGAAATCCATAAAGAAACACTTAGGATGGATGGTGGTCCACTAGTAACTAGGTGGGAGGAATTCCAATTTTTTATCAAGTCTCAATTATACACTATCAGGTATGTAGAGGACCAATTGATCTAGCGACACTACTTTAGGTAGAAGCAAGGGCAGAGTGTACATGAGTACACCACCCGAGTTTAGAAATATGGGCATCATGTTGGGTATCTCTCCCAAAAACCCAATTGTACTTCTCAAGTATTTGGGGGGTCTACATTGCCATCTATGAAATAAAATGATTATTTTCAAGCTAAGGACAATGGACAAGGCATGTGTATAGGAACAATATCTGGAAAACATAGGCCACAAGAAAGGGAGACCAAGTGGTTCCAAGAAAAAAGAGCACTAGGAAGTTTCCAAGGAGGGGAAGTAGAAGTGGAAAGGGGGGAAAGGATAATATCAAGATGACAACAATTTCACATTAGTGCAATGATATTAGCAACCATTGTAACTATTGCAATATTTATGAGCACACTAGGGAAAAGTACTTGAAAATTCATCTATATTTGAACCCGAAGAACAACGAGAAGGATGAAAACAAAAATAATCTTGTAGCCATGGATTCAAGCAATTAGGTTAAAAGAATCTCTGATGTAGATGAGAATATTGTTTTCACATTAGTGCAGAAGGAGGTGAATATGAGTATCCTTCATCACCATGAAGAGAAGGATATGACCAAACTCTTCCACATCAAGATCCTGGTCTAGAAGACCAAGATAGACACCCTATTCGACTCTGGTTCAAAGGCTAATCTTATAGCAACAAATCTGATCAACAAGCTTAGAATGGAGGTTTTTTATCATCCTATCCCATATCGATTGCGTTGGGTAAACAAGGATGCAAATATCAAGGTAATGATATGTTGTAAGATTAAATTTGTTGTAAGTGTTTATCTTATTGATGAAGTGGAATTGGACGTAGTACCCCTTGATGGACGTGGAGTAGTGTTTGGAATCCCCTACATGTATATGAAGGATGCAATATTCATGTGGAGATCCAACCGGTACCGAATAATCAAGGATCGAAAATCCTACATCATTAACATGCATAAATGTAAGTCAAAGATCTCACTGGTAAGGGATAACCAAGCCAAGAAGTCAATTAGTTCGAGTAAGATATGTTTTAATTTTCTTAAGAGAAAATCAGACTGAGGATGAGTCTATAATAGTAAAGGAATCCATGGAGGGGTGTACTAAAGATTAGAAACATCAGTTGGAGGTTTTTTCTAGGCATACATAGGAGTGTGCCAGGGGCATAAAAGGATACCACCCAAGAGGTAAGTTGAGAAAAAAATACAATTATTTCAAGACTCCCCATTGTCGAATATTGGGCTGTATAGATAGCCCATTATAGAAGCAAACAAAGAGAATACGCGTTTGCAATAGTTGTTGGAGTAGGGTGTGATTTGACCAAGCAACTCACCTTGTGGGTCACCTATCATAATTTCAACAAAGAAGGACGGGACTTGGAAAATGTGTATCGGCTACATAGAATTGAACAAGGTTACACTAAAAAATTGGTACCCTCTTCCCGAGATTCATGATATGTTATATCAGTTGCAACACAAAAAATGTTTCACCAAGTTGGTTCAAAATTGGGATACCACCAGGTAGGTGTCAAGAAAGAAGACACCTAGAATACTATGTTCAAGACAAGGCGAGGTTTGTATGAATGATTGGTCATGCCATTTGGTTTCTATAATTAACCATATACATTTAAGAGACTGGTGTTCGCGATAAAAATCACAACGAGGATTTAGACCGCAAAGTATTACTAAAGCTTATTATTTAAACTAAGCTAATGATATATAATACTAGTAGGTGGGAACCCCTTGTAGATTGGAGGATCATATAAGGTTCTTATTTGATATTTATGTTGTTGTTCGACACTTATTACAGGGTTCTACATGATTGATGATGAAATATTGGTTTTATATGCGACTTAATGGCATATGGATAATGGATTTTATGTGTTGGTTATGTTTCTCTAAACTCTAAATTCCATGTATGAATGGCTTATATTCACTATTATTACATTGATATTGGCGCCATGAGTTATTACCTATTATGCCTGCACAAGACACATGTTAGTTATAATAAGAGACAAGAGCAATATGGAAAAAATTCCAAGAAGAAGGAACTAAATTATGCTATGCTATACTATATGCATTTGAAATTAAAAGAATTGATGTTTGTCCTAACTAGAAATGTTAGTGGCTATACAATTTTATTGAGTTATATGAGGCACATATGATATATGTTATAGTATGGTTTTGAGCAATGGTTAATATGGATCAGGTGATGCAATTGGCAAAAAATGTATGCAAGTTTCAATGCATGGATTAATGGAATAATGGTTTGGCTGGTTGTTGTATACTACGTAATTGAATGAGTGGAGGATGGAAGTGACATGCAGTAAATGCACGTCACTCCATACTTCTCCCACTGTCCGTCACCCTAGCTTGGTTATTGTTCATTTCATTTTGTTGTGGTTAAGCTATGAGATTCATGTGTGTAAGGAACTTCTCGACCAAGCTCGCATTTTTAAGGCCATTTGGTTACAGGTATGTTTTTTTCGCCCATCCATGAACTCGCTATGTTTATGAAATGAACATTGGCTCAGTGATGTATTGGTGTGTGTTTTATTGAGGCTGAAAATTGTGTAAACTCGTGGTATTTTCTCTGGAATGGTTGTTTGTGTTATTCATTGCAATGGAAAATTGATGGTTGAAGTCGCATTTTCATTGGTTGTTCTGCGTGGTGGAAACCGTGATGGTTCTTTGTTTTCTTTATGGGTTTTTATTGGAAGGTTTCATTCTATTTTGTCTTGTTAGTCATCTCCTCACATTCATTGTAACCACACCTGGTTGTATTTGGTTTTATGGGGTTGTTATGTATGATTTGAACCACCTTTTGGTCACTGCATATCATTTTTCCACCTGGCCATGAGCTCATTTTACGTTACTGGTATCCACACAGTTGGTTATGGGTGGATATTATGCCAAGAAGCTTTCTTTAGGGTTGGTTGGTATTACTTGGGGTCTGCATTTCTCTCAACATTATTCATCTTTTGGGGAAAACCATGAGGGTTATGCCTCCGCGCGTTTTTGATGTTGGTTACTGGCCAATAAGAGACCTCTGCTCCTCATCCTCATGGTCTACTCTACCTAGTGTGACCTTGTCTTGCAAGCTAAGGGTTATAAGGCTTATGGTTTCATTCTGCTTTTCTCGAAGGCTCCCATCTACTATTGATATAGTTGACCTCTAGCCTCCCTGTGTTTGGTTCCACTGAGTGAACCCTTGGTTATTTTTTCATTAGTTACAGAGCCCGATTTTGATAAACTAAACCGGTCACACCCTATCAGTACCATCTTGAATGTCATGAGTTGGTTGAGTAGTGTTGACAGTTGCTTTGATTATTGGATCATATCTGTTTGATTGGGTTGATTACCCAGTTGTAATTGGAAATGATAATGGGCATTTAGTCACTGCCTCCTTTTGCTGTAACAGTGGAATTGATAACTCAACATTGTTAAAAATGGTTTGACTGGGAGTAATTGGATATGTATAGTCAAAGAGGTGCCTCTTTGCTTTATGCATGGTCTGTGTGTTCCTACAACATGGTATAAATTGAGGTTGGGTTGCTATGTGTTTAATTTGTCTCGATCGGGATTATTGCAAGTTCAAAAGTTGATAATTGTGGCTTGGTTGTCTACCGTGTATGATTTATGGACATCATGCTCATTTTGTTTTATTGCACCATCAGAGATGAGCACAGGGTTTTTGTACTATGGTTTCATTGAAAATTTAATTCTTGAATTTGTCAAAGGAATGGGGTCGGGCATGTTCAAAAGGATTCTATTCGATTCATGGAAGACTTGCGTCTATATTTGATTTGAAAAAATAAATTTATGGGCAGTGATTGATATATTTATATGTTGAAGAAAGTTGAAATAATATGATTGTGTGTTCCTTGGATTTGGTTTAAGTGCGAAAAGGAAGTAAATGAAAGGAAACAAAATTCTTTTAAATAATATGACGAAAGTCGTGACGATTCTGAGTATGATTAAATTCTATGTTAATTAAAAGTTTTTAAGGAAATTGAATGTGGGACAGTGAGCAAGTTTTAACACACAGTAATGGTTTAATTGACCACAATAATTGTTTAATTGATGCTGGAATAGTTGTATTGAATACAAAACTGTTTTTATGGATTACTTAATTGATTTTTCGAACAATATCCGCTTTTTTCCCTTACCATTATTTCAGTTTCCATTAATTACAATTCTCCTCACCTTCCCATATTCACTATCCACTCTATGTTCCTAAAATTTAATTATAGTTAAGATAATTTTTGTATTATGATAGTTAAGGGATCACAGGGATGAATTACAATGATATATTCTTTTGGTTTACGATACAGTTGATTTTTTGTTGTCTGTGAGCAGTAATCACGATCTTTTCCCCCTCATTTTAAATTTTTTCGCTCAATACAACCCCTTGCATATCCCAGAACCTTTGTTCACCCCCTGCTCATTGACAACTATTAAACAATTTGTATGGATTGCATTGCATGAGTCTGATATGTTGCTGAGCTAAATTTTATTTCATATTTAAAAGAGTTGTCATGTATGGTTGTTAAAGAAACTATTTGCTAATCAATTATTCATACAAGAATGAGATTTTTTCAGTAGAGGTAGCCATGGCTGGGGTAACCAGGGAAGGGGAAATGGGAACAGGGGCCCTATAAGGCCAAGATTCTCTATACACTTTGATGCAGACTCGCAAGAGTTAGGCCAGCTATTTCAAGCTGGATTTTTTAACTAGATTGGTCAAGGAGTGGTCCAACCTAGGCCTGAAAGGCCTCCCTTCCAAGCCCCACAGGTCTCTGGTATCCCAGTGCCTCCTCATGTCTCACTGCAACCTGAAGTCCCTAAAAATGACGGATGGAAAGAGATTGTCCACCCGAGAGTCTCCCAACATCGTGGCTGGCCTAACTTGTCTTTACTTGCTCCCCCACTTATTAATCAAATTTTCCAAGATGACCTTGTTCACTCACCAGTTCAGTCTTCCCATGCAAGAAAAATGTTGAAAACTGAGGCCCACCATGCTCCTGACAAAGGAAAAGCCATTGTTTCCCCTTCCTCACCCTCAAATGACTCTCATAAATCTATGTCCTCCCGCATGAATTTGAGAGTGATTACTCTCATGTTATTAGTGATATTAGGCCTAATGGCTCCACATAGCCTAAGGAAAATTCAAAGAGATCAAAAGGTGACCGAAACAACAAGGGAAAGTTTTCCTCCCATAGTGGAAAATATAGATTTTAAGTTTTTATTTATTAATTGTTGAGGACAATTGACTTCTGATTTTTTTTGGACAACACACTATTTTTTGGATATATGGGAAATATAATTTTGGAAATAATTTCAATTATCATTGATATAAATTGACAAAGTATGAATGTGATGATGGGAGACACAAGGAGGGATGTTTTGTTTGATTAACTATTTGTGTTTTGATTTTTAAAGAACTAAAGTGAGTCACAAGGGGTCCCANTTTTGGAAATAATTTCAATTATCATTGATATAAATTGACAAAGTATGAATGTGATGATGGGAGTCACAAGGAGGGATGTTTTGTTTGATTAACTAGTTGTGTTTTGATTTTTAAAGAACTAAAGTGAGTCACAAGGGGTCCCACCTACTAGTTATTATTTATTTAAAATCCTTCTTATGATTTTATTACCTTTCCCCCTTAGCTAAAAAGTTGGTTGAGTTTTAGTTAACCTAACTAAATAAGTAGTTCAACTACTTCAACCAATTCTAATTTTCTAAAAGGAAAAATGAAAGGGAGGAAGAAGAGGAGAATTGAAGGAGAAGCATACTAAGGTTTTCTCTTATAGTTCTCTTGAGATAATTTAGTTTTCATTCATTCCTTAATTCATGAGAATCCTAATTCGTTTTTATGATAGAAGAGTCCTATTGTAGAAAACAAGATTCAGGGTTGAATTACATCATTCAGACACTTGCTTTTCAGAGTTGTTGATCCATCTTTGATAGTTTGTGTAGACTTGTCTGTTTGTGAATTAGATTTCATGACTAACAATAGCTATTGTGCAGAGTTGAGTGGGCAACAATATGTGGAAAGATGATCTAGCTTTGAAAGTTCATATTTTTTACCTTTTGTTAGAAGTCCTTTTGTATGTTTCATCGAGGACGTCTAAGTTTGACTTTGGTCCAAAA
>SNQJ01S0126273.1:38960-56192 GCA_010110895.2 Picea sitchensis
GGTTACAAAGGTTTATGGAGGAATTGGGAAAGAAGCAGGAGAACAACAGGTTGTACTGTGACAGTCAGAGTGCCATTCACCTTGCAAAGAACTCATCCTTCCATTCGAAGACTAAGCATATACAGTTGAGGTACCACTTCATATGATCTTCCTTGGAAGATGGACAATTGAAGTTGGAAAAGATACACACTAGCCAGAATCTTGCAGACATGTTAACAAAGGGAGTAACCAGGGAAAAACTGAGTTCTTGCTCAGTTTCAATTGGTCTTCAAGAATGAAGATGAAGATGAGAAATTTTCCAGGTCCAAGAAGATTCAGAGTCCAGCATAGACAGTAGTGGTGGAGTTGTTGAGATCAGTCTCCAAGTGGGAGATTGTTGGTTGTGGAGCCTGATTATCTTCCTGATTTAGAGGTCCTTGCTTTCATCCGTGTTGATACCCCATGAAGTATTTACACCCCAGAAGTATGTACACTCTTCCATGTGGGGGGTACCCCCTCCACGAGGTCTGGGGGGTCTAGGGGCAAGCGGTCCCCCAGTGAGGGTTTGGGGGCGAAGCCCCCGAAGCAAAAATTGCCTTGTAAAATTATATTGTAATTTCATTGTAAATCTGGACCGTTCATTATAAGGTCACAGATCTAACGGTAGAGATTATGTTAGGTTTTTTTTCCCTAGAAGGCAACCCTCTTTTATGAGGGAAATGTATTGCGACTATGGTTGATGGTGAATATTGTATTCTGAGAGAGGAGACTGTGAGAGAAAGAAGAGGAAGTTACAATAGGTTTTGCTGTAGGTTGTATCCCTTCATTTGCTGGATAATAATAAAGGAAGGACCTGGAAATTTCTCTAGTGGACGTAGCCCACACTGAGTGAACCATGTAAATCTGTGTCTCTCTTGTATTGTGTATCTTATGTGTTTAGTTTCTGCATTTGTTTTATTTTATTGCTCTACGGTCCTTTTTTTCTAACATAATACTAGTAGCTGGGACCCCCTTGTAGATTGGAGGATCAGATAAGGTTCTTATTTGATATTTATCCCGTTGTTCGACATTGCTTACAAGGTTCTACATGATTGATGATGAAATATTGGTTTTATTTGCGACTTAATGGTAGATGGATAATTGATTTTATGTGTTGGTTATGTTGCTCTAAACTCTAAATTCCATGTATGATTGGATTATATTCACTATTATTACATTTCTATTGACACCATGAGTTATTACCTGTTACACCTGCACAAGACACATGTTATTTATAATAAGATACAAGAGCAATATGGCAAAAAATACAATAAGAAGGAACTAAACTATCCTATGTTGTACTATATGCATTTGAAATTAAAGGAATTGATGTTAGTCCTAACTAGAAATGTTAGTGGCTATACGATTTTATTGATTTATATGAGGCGCATGTGATATATGTTATATTATGGTTTTTGGCAATGGTTAATATGGATCAGGTGGCCCAATTGGAAAGCAATGTATGCAAGTTTCGATGCATGGATTAATGGCATAATGGTTTGGCTTGTTGTCGTATACTACGTAATTGAATGATTGGAGGATGGAAGCGACGTGTAGTAAATGCACATCAATCCATACTTCTCCCACTAGTCGTTACCCTAGCTTGGTTATTGTTCATTTTATTTTTCTATGGTTAATCTCCGAGATTCAGGCGTGGAAGGAACTGCTCAACCAAGCTCACATTTTTAAGGCCATTTGGTTACAGGTATGTTTTTTTCACCCATCCATGAACTCACTATGTTTATGAAATGAACGTTGGCTCAGTGATGTATTGGTATGTGTTTTTTTGAGGCTGATAACTGTGTAAACTCATGGTGTTTTCTCTGGAATGGATGCTTGTGTTAATTGTTGCAATGGAAAAATTGATGGTTGAAGTCGTGTTTTCATTGGTTGTTCTGTGTGGTGGAAGTCGTGATGGTTCTTTGTTGTCTTTATGGGTTTTTATTGGAAGTTTTGATTATGTTTGTCCTTGTTGGCCACCTCCTCACACTCATTGTAACCACACTCAGTTGTATTTGGTGTTATGGGGTTGTTGTTTATGATTTGAACCACCTTTTGGTCACTGCATATCATTTTTCCACCTAGTCGTGAGCTCATTTTACGTTACTGGTATCCACACAGTTGGTTATGGGTGCTATTATGCCAAGAATATTTCTTTAGGGTTGGTTGGTATTACCTGGGCTCTGCATTTCTATCAGCATTATTCAAATTTTGGGGAAAACCATGAGGGTTATGCCTTCGTGTGTTCTTGATGTTGGTTGTTGGCCTCGGCCTCATGGTCTACTCTACCTGGTGTTGAACGGTAACCCTGTCTTGCAAGCTAAGGGTTATAAGGCTTATGGTTCCACCGTGCTTGTCTCGAAGGCTCCCACCTACTGTTGATATAGTTTACCTTTGGCCTCCCTGTGTTTGGTTCCACCGAGCGAACCCTTGGTTATTTTGTCATTAGTTACAAAGCCCGATTTTGATAAACTAAACCTGTCACACCCTGTTAGTATCGTGTTGAATGTCATGTGTTGGTTGAGTAGCATTGACAATGGCTTTGATTATTGGCTCGTCTTTGTATGATTGGGTTGATTACCCAATTGTATTAAGAAATGATAATGGGTATTTAGTCAGTACCTCCTTTTGTTGTAACAAAGGAATTGATAACTCATCATTGTTAAAAATGGTTTGATTGGGAGTAATTGGATATGTACAGTCACAGAGGTTCCTCTTTGCGTTATGCTTGGTCTATGTGTTCCTACAACATGGTATAAATTGAGGTTGGGTTGTTGTGTGTTTAATTTTTCCTGATTGGGATTATTGCAAGTTGAAAAGTTGATCATTGTGGCTTGGTTGTCTACTATGTATGATTTATGGACATCATGCATCGTTTTGTTTTATTCCACCATCAGAGATGATCATAGGGTTTTGGCAGTATGGTTTCATTGAAAATTTAATTGTTGAACTTGTCAAAGGAATGGGGTTGGGCATGTTTAAAGGAGTCTGTTCGACTCAGGGAAGACCTGCGTCTATATTTGATTTGAAAAATTAAATTTATGGGAAGTGGTTGATATCCTTATTATTTTGAACAGAGTTGAAATAATATGAATGTGTGTTCCTTGGATTTGGTTTAAGTGTGAAAAGGAAGTAAATGAAAGGAAACAAAATTCTTTTAAATAATATGGGCGAAAGTCATGACGATTCTGAGTATGATTAAATTCTATGTTAATTGAAAGTTTTTAAGGAAATTGAATGTGGGATAGTGAGCAAGTTTTAACACACAGTAATGGTTTAATTGACCACGGTAATTGTTTAATTGATGCTGGAATAGTTGTATTGAATACATAACTATTTTTATGGATTACTTAATTGATTTTTCGAACAATATTCACTTTTTTCCCCTACCATTATTTCACTTTTCACTAATTGAAATTCCCCTCACCTTCCTATATTCACTATCCACTCCTTGTTCCTAAAATTTAATTATAGTTAAGATAAGTTTTGTATTATGAAAATTAAGGGATCGCAGGGATGAATTACAATGATATATTCTTTTGGTTTATGATACAATTGATTGTTTGTTGTCTATGAGTAGTAATCGTGATCTTTCCCCCCTCATTTTAACATTTTTCGCTCAATACAAGCCCTCACATATCCCAAAACCTTTGCTCACCCCTTGCTCATTGACAACTACTAAACAATTTGTATGGATTGGATTGCATGAGTCTGATATGTTGTTGAGCCTAATTTTAATTCATATTTAAAAGAGTTGTCATGTATGGTTGTTAAAGAAACTATTTGCTAATCAATTATGCATACATGAATGAGATTTTTCAGCAGAGGTAGCCATGGCCTGGGTAATTGAGGAAGGTGAAATGGGAATAGGGGCCCTAGAAGACCAAGATTCTCTATACACTTTGATGTAGACTCGTAAGAGTTATCCCAACTATTTCAAGCTGGATTTTTTAACTCAATTGGGCAAGGAGTGGTCTAACCTAGGCCTGAAAGGCCTCCCTTCCAAGCCCCATAGGTCCCTAGTATCCGAGTGCCTCCTCATGTCTCACTACAGCCTAAAGTCCCTGAAAACGACGGATGGCAAGAGAGTGTCCACCCGACAGTCTCCCAACATCGTGGCTGGCCTAACTTGTCTTTACCTACTCCCCCACCTATTAATCAAATTGTCCAAGATGCCCCTGTTCACTCACCAGTTCAGTCTTCCCATGTAAGAAAAAGGTTGAAAACCGAGGCCCACTATGCTCCTGACAAAAGAAAATCCACTACTTCCCCTTCCTCACCCTCAAATGACTCTCATAAATATGTCTCCTCTCGCATGCATTTGAGAGATGATTGCACTCATGTGATCAGTGAGATTAGGCCTAAAGGCTCCACACAACCTAAGGAAAATTCAAAGAGATCAAAAGGTGAAACCAACAACAAGGGAAAGATTGCCTCCCAAAGTGGAAAATATGGATTTTAAGTTTTTATTTATTAATTGTTGAGGATAGTTGACTTCTAATGTTTTTTGGACAACACACTATTTTTTGGATATATGGGAAATAAATTTTTGGAAATAATTTCAATTATCATTGATATAAATTGACAAAGTATGAATGTGATGATGGGAGTCACAAGGAGGAATGTTTTTTTTTTTATTAACTAGTTGTGTTATGATTTTTAAATAACTAAAGGGAGTCACAAGGGGTCCCACATACTAGTTATTATTTATTAAAAACCCTTATTATGATTGTATTACTTTTCCCCCTTAACTAAAAATTTGGTTGACTTTTAGTTAAATTAACTAAAAAGTTGGTTGAGTTTTAGTTAAATTAACTAAATAAGTAGTTCAACTACTTCATCCAATTCTAATTTGACTAAAGGAAAAAGGAAAGGGAGGAACAAAAGGAGAATAGAAAGAGAAGCATACTAAGGTTTTCTCTTTGAGTTATGTTGAGATAATTTAGTTTTCATTCATTCCTTAATTCATTAGGAGCCTAATTCATTTTTATGATAGTAGGGTCCTATTGTAGACAACAAGATTCAGGGTTGAATTACATCATTCAAACACTTGTTTTCCAGAGGTGTTGATCTATATTTGATAGTTTGTGTAGACTTATTTGTTTGTGAATTAGATTCCATGACTGACAAAGGCTATTTTTTAGAGTCGAGTGGGAAACAATCTATGGCAATTTGATCCATCTTTTAAAGTTCAGTTTTTTTAGCTTCTGTCGGAAGTCCTTTTGTATGTTTCATCAGGGATGTCTAAGTTTGACTTTGGTCCAAAACTTCATCATGAAAATTTGTAAAGAGAAATATTCTTTGATGAATTGGAATGAAACAAAGGATTTCTTGTGTCTCATCTGTTTTGATTATTGACTTGGTGTCTTTACTTCTATCTCCATATTTATTTAAGCATCTGTTATGTTCAAAAAATCATATAAATATTGATTTTTTCAGCAAGATTTCATTTATAAAAAACCATCCTAAGCACTGTAATCGATACTTGTGAGTTAGGATATCAATTGTGATGGCTATAAACATAGGGTTATATTCCCTCCTATCTTTCTTTAGCCAAGTAGGATCGGAAAATGCTTGAGTAAGATCATTTCATATCTTTTCCTCAACAACTGGTGAATGATGTATTATGCCTATATTTATATTTATTTATTATAGTATATATGGATGATATATTGTTTTATAGTGCTACTTGGGAGGAGAACATCTCACATATCATGCAATTGTTAGAGACTCTGAAGAAGCACCATCTACTGAATAACCTCAAGAAATGTGAGTTTGTTTAGTAGTCTTTGGTATATTTGGGGTATGTGATCAGTTAAGGGGAGCTCAAGATAGATTCCAAAAAGATGGAGGCCATCATGAAATGACTAGTTCCTACAAATGTCATTGAATTTAGGATTTTTTTGCGGGTATCACAATACTTCTGGAAGTTCATATCTTGATTTTCAACAGTAGATACATAACTAGATTGAAGGCCTAGACTAGTGTAGGAAGGTTCATCATGTGTCGTATGCCTTGACATTTGGTCCATATAACCATGTTTATATACTCGATATTATGAAATATGTCAGTGGATCGCATGGAGGAGACATCATACATATTATGTATAGTTGTAAATTTTTCAGAGAATGAGTGGGATCTATTGAGGCCTCAACTAGGCCCAAGTCCTAGGACCTACCACTTCCCCCCCCAGCCCTACCCAAAAAAAGAAATGTTTTAATACTCATTGATGGAAGCTCGTTGTTCTTCATAACTTATTATTTTGATGCAATCAATGCTTTGAGATGATTTAAAGTTCTTTGAATGGTTTTCCTAACTTGTTTGTCCATGGATGTTAAGGGTGGATTATTGAGTGGTTACCCAATTGAACTTAATATTCTCTTAGTGCCTTTTCTTGAATGACTTTGCATTGCTACATTCTTGTGTTCATAATGGGTGATCTCCTTAATTATTTGGATCTACATAAATAATTCATTTGGATTCCCTATGCCATGGATCTTTCTATTTCACTGAGCTCTTGGTTGGCAATCAAGTGGATCCTTACCTTCGTTTTCTTTCATATTGCTTCTATGATTGGATAGGCTATCACCTAACCTTATTTGATCTTGCTTCTTTAATGAAAATAGACCTCAATTGAATGAGTATTTAGTGATTGGTTTATTCCTAAATCATGTGAAGTTAAACAATGACTGGACATTTCACATTAAGAGAAATCTTAGTGAAGCCTACAAATTAGTTGAATGTCTAAGTGCTTATGAAAATGATATTATTTTTGTGACTGAGTTATTATGAAATAATGATTGTTTGAATTGTTCTTTGAGTTCACCTATATCATGAGCTTGGTTTTAATAATATGAGAATCCTTTGGATTATTTGTGCAACAATATATGTAGTTCTTTCAAACATCCTCCTTTTTGCAAGGGTCTTACCAAAATATCTTTTTTGATATTATGATGCTTTGATGAAAATATTTTCCTTTACTCATTATGGATGGTTCGTGAATAGCTTCTCTTAGGGAATTTTAGTCATATGCATGGAGCAATGAAAGTATTTATGCTTATTAGACAAATTCATAACAACCTTTGGACTTCTCTCACTAATTTATATGATTATTGAACATATATTTTTAAATGCTTATGACTTAATGGTTTTGATCTATACTTTGAAATTGAGGTTTGAATTGATAGCCACCAAGGATCTTTTGATTTCTTTGTGGACATTATGATTCCATGTTTTCCTTGTCCTCCTTCCTCAAGAAATCCTTGCCAAAGTTCCATTGTTTAAATTATGATAGTTTGATTGAATGTGTTTCCTTGCTTATTTGAAAGAGCTTTGAATGTTTTATATTGGTGCCATTCTTATTGTGTGTGTTATCCGAAATGGATCCGAACAAGAAAATGAGTGTAACACTTATTACTTTCTAATGTAATTCAATAATTAATGAAGGTTAGATAAATTATAAAGGACAATGCAAGTGTTAAAAAATATAAATGACACTGAGAGAGGAAAAACAACAATTAAATATAATAGAAAAATGAAAATGGGAGAGGAAAAGAGAGAGAGAGGAATGGGAATTGTAAGGTCAGTCTCTTGGCCCTTGCATTAACTCCTATCTATCTTATATCTTATTGTAACTTGAATCTCAAAGGGTATTTTGGCTAAATAGGTGAGGATGCACAAAGAGCCATGAACTACTTTGTAACTAGAGATTGCAAAAATGAGAACTGCACAACTATTTGAATGATGGTTTTCCATTTGGGTTTCTAGGGTAAAATATTTGTGTTTATGGTGTGTTTGATTTTACTGTTGTGCAGATTCTATGTGTGAATTACACTTCTCTCATTTTTATTTAATGTGCTTCTATGAGTGTATTAACGGTGGAAATTACAAATTGCAAGGAGAAAATATTGTATATGAGTTATTGTTGTTATTTCTTATGCTTAATATGTCTCTTATGTTAAATTCATAGTTAAAGTAAAGAATTCTCAGTTGTATTTATGTTATCTTTGCTCAAAAAATCATTTTCCTATTAATACTTTGTTTTTCAAAGGTTTCTTGGTTACTTTAATGGCAAGAGAATTCAATCTTTATTGTAGCTCTATAGATTTATTCCATAATTTCATTATTCTTTAGCCAATAAATATTTTCAAAAACTCTCTATTCACCACCGTTGATTTTATTTTGAGGTTAGAGATATATGGATTCCGTTAACTAGCTATTGCACTATTCTAGAGGGTTTCTAATTTTGTTTGTCAAGCTTATTGATTGTTGAGGGAAGACACATTAAGTTATTTACTTGCCCATGGCTACACATAGGTCATTCCATGTTCCTTGAATACCATACATAGGACATATAGGTTGTATTAATGTGGCATCAGACTGTCATTGATCTTGTAAGGTCATAAAATTCAATTTCTAGGCACATGAGGTGTTGGAAAACCTACTTAACATTTTGCTAGAGAGCTCTAATTATTCGTGCCACTAAATTTGAACCACAATTATGTAATTCCTTTATTCCTTGTTTGTCATCTTATGGGTTAATATTGTGTGGGCA
The DNA here is from genome assembly GCA_010110895.2 of Picea sitchensis. Taxonomy (NCBI): domain Eukaryota; kingdom Viridiplantae; phylum Streptophyta; class Pinopsida; order Pinales; family Pinaceae; genus Picea; species Picea sitchensis. Next base: position 47,533 of record SNQJ01S0126273.1, read on the forward strand.
CTCCTAGGTCCACAAAGTTGGATTTTATGGACTTGTTTTCCTCTCCCGTGTCATTAGAATAAATGCTTCACATATGATTAAATAAATGGTGTTAAGTGAATTAAGAAATTGCCATATCATATGTGGTGTATGTGAAGTAATTGGCCTAGAACTAGAGCACATCAATTATAATTGAATACACACACTAAACCAAGACCATATCTTAGCTTTATCACCTTGATAGATTTTAGCTTAGTTGGGCATCCACGTGCAAAGGAGTTGCACTAAAGTCTTAGTTCTAAGAGACATAGTGATTGTCGAGTATTTCTTTTTATTGGCATTGTCAACTAGTTTGTTATGTGTAGTTTACACCGAAGAATAGAGGCCTTGTATCCATTATGAACATTGATATCTCTGTATAAATTTGAGAATAGATAATATAAATTTAATTTCTCAAGGTATCTGTGTTTGTGAAGTGAGTGGGCGATAAGTGCCTCGTTTACAGAACAATGTATGAAAATAACAAGTGTATTATGATCAGGTCTCTGATGCATCACAATCAAATTTAGTGGAAAAGAAGAGGTGAGACATGAATTAGTAAATTAAGAACTAGGGGAATGTGCATACTAAAAAGGCATGAGGACAAACTTCTTTGAACCATGATTTTTTCTTCTTCCCAAGTATGAAGGTTCCTTGTAATTCATAGTACCTAGCATAAATACACTTGTGGAGGAAGAAAGAAAATAAAGTAATTGATTGTGTTTGTTTGTTCACAAGGATGCAAAATGACCAAGATAATTTAGTGTTCTAGGAGAGACCATCATAAACACAAGTAACACATGTGAGCACATACAGATGCCATTATGGGGTTTTCTTGCTTATTTTCAAACTTGGTGTTAAATACTTGCGACAACTCATTAATTATCGTTATCAACAAAATACCACATGACATTGTTCAAACTATGATGAAAGTTATACAAACAAGTTCCTAAGATCATTTATTATCTATCCTTGAACATTGTGATTAAAAACATGATAGAAATGGTAAGTGAAGTGGTAAACTCTATTGGTTGTGGAGGCTGATTATCTTCCTGATTCAGAGGTCTTTTGTTTTTAGCCGTGTTTATACAACATGAAGTATTTACGCCCTAGAAGTATGTAAACTTTTCCACGTGGGGGAGTGCAGAGGGGGTTACCCCCTCTGCGGGGTCTGGGGGCAAAGCCCCCGAAGGAAAAATTGCCTTATAAATGTATATTGTAATTTCATTGTAAATTTGGACCATTCATTATAAGGTCATAGATCTAACGGTAGAAATTATGTTAGGGTTTTTTTCCCTAGAAGGCAACCCTCTGTTATGAGGTAAATGTATTGCAGTTATGCATTATGGCGAATATTGTATTCTGAGAGAGGAGACTGTGAGAGAAAGAACAATAAGTTATAGTGGGTTTGTTGTAGGTTGTGTCCCTTCGATTGTTGGAAAATAATAAAGGAAGGACCTGGCAATTTCTTTGGTGGACGTAGCTCACATTGGGTGAATCACATATATCTGTGTCTCTATTGTATTGTGTATATTATGTGTTTTATTTCCGCATTTGTTTTATTTTATTGTTCTGTGATCCTATTTTTCTAACAATAGATATCAGAGTGAAAGGTAAGTCGCAAGAAAAGAGGGTTCCTGGTTCGAGTGGGAGCAATGTCGAAAGATGGAAAGTTTAGGGTCAAAATATTTAATGGCCAAAACTACCAGTTATGGAAGATGCAGATGGAAGATTATTTATATCAGAAGGATCTATTCCGACCATTGGGTGGAATAGAAAAGAAACTGATGACTATGAAGGATGAAGAATGCGAGATTCATGACAGAAAGGATCTAGGAATAATACGACTGAGACTGGCAACGTCGATGGCTTTCAATATTTCGAAAGAAAAGACAATGAAGGATTTGATGGATGCATTGGCTAAATTGTATGAAAAACCCTTAGCATCCAATAACGTATTTCTAATGAAGAGATTATTTAATATGAAGATGTCAGAAGGTGGGTCTGTTGCGGATCATTTAAATGAATTTAATATGGTTACTAATCAACTAAGTTCTGTAAAATTGGACTTTGATGATGAGGTCGGGACTCTTATAATCTTGTGCTCGTTGTTAGAAAGCTGGAACAAATTGGTCATGGTTGTGAGTAACTCTGTCTATGGTTCAAATACTTTAAAATTTGATGATGTTGTTGGTGTTATCCTTAGTGAGGAAATGCGACGAAAAAGCACAGGTGAGACATCAGGTAATGCGTTGAACATGGAGAACAGGGGAAGACAAAATAATAGAGGAAAGGGCTCAGGGAACCGCAAGAATTCTAGGAAGGAAAGATCCAAATCTAGACTTGGAAAGATAGAGTGTTGTAATTGTGGGAAGAAAGGACATCTGAAGAAAGACTACAGAGCTCCAAAGAAACAAAGAGATGGACAACAAGAGAGAAATCATGAAGAAAATGTAACAGGTGATGTGTTACAAGATGCTTTGATTATTTCTATACATAATATTTCTGAGTCTTGGATGGTAGATTCAGGGGATTCATTTCATGCCACACCCCATAAGAAATATTTTCTAGATTATGTTCAAGGTGATTTTGGACAGGTTCATTTGGGTGATGTTGCACCATGCAAAATTGTTGGAATGGGAAGGGTAAAAATAAAGAAAAGCAATGGAAACCAATGTTTGTTGAAATAGGTAAGACATGTTCCAGATCTAAGGAAAAATCTAATTTCAATAGGATAGTTGGCAAGTAAAGTTTGTATATCCATATTTTCAGATAAGGCGTGGAAGGTCATCAAAGGATCATTGGTGATAGCAAAAGGAGAGAAGGTAGGTACATTGTATTTATGTACTAGTAATACTGACTCTTCTATCTCTTTAGCTTCTACAGGAGTGGATACAACACTGTGGAATCATAGGTTGGGACACATGAGTGAGAATGGAATGCAGAAACTTCACAAAATAAATTTGTTGCCATATCTTAAACAAATTGATTTGGACTTATGTGAGTATTGTGTTTATGGAAAACAAAAGAGAGTCAGATTTCTCAGAGTCGGAAAAGAAAAGAAGAATGAAAGGTTAGAGATTTTTCATACAGATGTATGGGGACCACCTCAGGTATCATCTCTTGGTGGATCTTGTTACTATGTTACTTTTATTGATGATGCAACTAGAAAAACTTGGGTTTATTGCATTCGACAAAAATATGATGTTTTTGATACTTTTAAGAAATGGAAAGCTTTGGTTGAGAATGAGACAGAAAAAAAGTTGAAGTGTCTCAGATCAGATAATGGAGGTGAATATTGCAGCAAGAAGGTTGATGATTACTTTTCATACCATGGGATTCGTAGAGAGAAGACAGTTCCAAGAACACCACAAGAAAATGGTGTGTCAGAAAGGATGAACATGACAATCATGGATCATGCAAGGAGTATGAGATTCAATGTTGGTTTGCCCTTACAGTTCTGGGCAAATGTTGTAGATACTATTTTTTAATTAATAAACATAGGACCTTCAAGCTCTTTGGATGGTAGAATTCCAGAGGAGGAATGGATAGAAAAAAAAAGGTAAATTATTCTTTTTTGAAGACTTTCGGTTTTGAAGCATTTGTCCATATTGATAAAGAAAATAGAACAAAGCTTGAGGCAAAATCCAAGAAGTGTACATTTATTGGATACAGTGTTAATGATTTTGGTTATCACTTATGGAATTATGAAAATAAAAAAAACCATTAGGAGTAGAGATGTCATATTTAATGAGAAGGTCATGTGCAAAGATCAGTTGCAGGGAAATAAACAAGAAAAAGAAAAACAAGAATACATAGTGCTTGATGAGATCATTGAAAAATAAATTACAAAGGAACCAGAAAATCAAAATGTACAACAACAAGAGAAGCGGGTACCTCAAACTCCTGAAGTATGGTTAGAAGATCTACCAAGTTAAGTATACCCCCTGAATGATACTCTCCTTCATTGTATTATTTATTGTTGATTGATTCTGCTGAACCAGAATGTTACAAAGAGACAATGCAGGTAGACACCAAAAAGAAGTAGGAGAAAGGCATGAAGGAGGAAATGGATTCCTTGGTAAATAACCAGACTTGGGACTTGGTTCAGTTGCCTACAGGAAAAAGTGCATTGCAGAATAAATGGGTTTACAAGTTGAACGAAGAAGATGGAGGAGAAAAACGGTACAAGGCTAGACTTATTGTAAAGGGGTTTGCACAAAAGAAAGGTATAGATTTTGATGAAATATTTTCTCCTATTGTTAAAATGACTTCAATTAGGACTATTTTGATTCTCATGGCAGTAGAAGATTTGCATCTTGAACAATTAGATGTAAAAACAATTTTTCTCCATGGGGATTTGGATGAAGAGATTTATATGCAGCAGCCACAGGGGTATGAGGTCAAAGGGAAGGAGAATTTGGTATGCAGGTTGAAGAAGAGCTTGTATGGCCTAAAACAATCTCCAAGGAAGTGGTATTTGAAGTTTGACAGGTTTATGACAGAACAAGGTTATAGTAGATGTCATTCTGATCACTATGTTTATTTTAAAAAGCTAGAAAATGGAAGTTATATTATCTTGCTATTGTATGTAGATAACATGCTTGTTGCAGGGTCTAATATGCAGGATATAAATGTGCTCAACAAGAAATTAGCTAATTCATTTGCGATGAAGGATTTGGGTGTTGTAAAGAAAATCTTTGGTATCAGAATAACAAGAGACAGAAAAAATCACAAATTGACATTATCTCAGGGTGAGTACATAGAGAAGGTGTTGGAAAGGTTCAGAATGCAGAATGAAAAACCAGTTAGTACACCTTTAGCCAACCATTTCAAATTAACTAAGGAAATGTGTCCCAAGACAAAGGAGGAGATAAAATGCATGTCTAGGGTCCCTTATTCATCAGCAGTTGGCAGCTTGATGTATGCAATGGTTTGCACAAGACCGAATATTGCACATGCAGTGGGAATTGTGAGCAGGTATATGAGCAATCTAGTTAAAGAACATTGGGAGGCAATAAAGTGGATTCTCAGGTATTTGAGAGGTACTGCTACTCATGCATTATGTTTTAGAGGTTCAGACACTTTTCTACAAGGATATGTTGATTCAGATATGGCAGGTGATAAAGATAGCAGGAGGAGCACCATAGGGTATGTTTTTACTATAGGTGGAACAACAGTAAGTTGGATTTCGAAACTGTAAAAGGTTGTTGCACTCTCAACAACAGAGGCAGAGTATGTTGTTGCACTTTCAACAACAGAGGCAGAGTATGCTATTGCTACAAACGCTAGTAAAGAGATGATTTGGTTATAAAGGTTTATGGACGAATTGGGAAAGAAGAAGGAGAACAGTGGGTTGTACTGTGACAGTCAGAGTTCCATGCATCTTGCAAAGAATTCAGCCTTCCATTTTAAGACTAAGCATATACAGTTGAGGTACCACTTCATACGATCTGCTTTGGAAGATGGACATTTGAAGTTGTAAAAGATACACACTAGCCAAAATCCTGTAGACATGTTAACAAAGGGAGTAACTAGGGAGAAAATGAGTTCCTGCTCAGTTTCAGTTGGTCATCAAGAATGAAGATGAAGATGAGAAATTTGTCAGGTCCAAGAAGGTTCAGAGTCCAACATATACAACAGCAATGGATTTGTTGAGATCAATCTACAAGTGAGAGATTGTTGGTTGTGGAGCCTGATTATCTTCCTGATTCAGAGGTCTTTTGTTTTCAACAGTGTTTATACCCCATGAAGTATTTATACCCTAGAAGTATGTACACTCTTCGACGCGGGGGAGTGCAGAGAGGGGTTACCCCCTCTACGGGGTCCGAGGGGGCTATCCCCCTGGCTGGGGGGTTTGGGGGTAGCGTCCCCTGATGGGGGTTCGAGGACGAAGCCCCCAAAGGAAAAATTTCCTTGTAAATGTATATTGTAATTTCACTATAAATCTGGACCATTCATTATAAGGTCGCAGATCTAACAATAGAAATTTTGTTAGGGTTTTTTGCCCTAGAAGGCAACCCTCTGTTATGAGGGAAATGTATTTTGTTTATGCATTATGGCGAATATTGTATTCTGAGAGAGGAGACTGTGAGAGAATTAACAAGAAGTTACAACGGGTTTGTTGTAGGTTGTATCCCTTCAATTGTTGGATAATAATAAAGGAAGGACCTGACAATTTCTTTGGTGGACGTAGCCCACACTGGGTGAACCACGTATATCTGTGTCTCTATTTTATTGTGTATCTTTTGTGTTTTATTTCCGCATTTGTTTTATTTTATTGCTCCATGATCCTGTTTTTCTAACAAACTCAGGCATACATTGATAATAAAAATGATGAAATCATTGCATTTACGATCATGACTATTATAACTTTTGCTTATCACTATGATCAATCATCCAAATTATGAAACATTTTGGTATAAAAATTCACAACATTCCCAATATTTCAAGCACCGTTTATGCATATAATGAGCACAACTTCATTGACACATCCTATGAATTGAAGCAAGGCTACTGTTATAAATCAAAGAGTATGTGACAATGATGACATTCTAATGTCGAATCATGAAAGCAAATGAAGCAACACTCCAAACAAAGACCATACTTTTCTTTGTAGGGCATGTTTGTACTTACTTTCACAATCTGATCAAACGAAGTGTCAAACCACTAAAAAAATATAGTTTAAGGTTTTAGGTGTCGTTGATCATAACGGAAGTAATAAAAAACAATTATAATCCTTAAAAGTATGGAAAACTCATTTTCAAATGTAATAAATGTACTATTAAATTCTAAACATTACATACCCATTATCAAAACTAAAATAACTTTAAATATACAGACCACTACTTACGAATCATTAAATACTATGTAGTCGAATGTTTATTGCCCACCTTATTAATTATCATAAATACTATGTAGTGGAATGCTTATTACCAGCCTTATTAAATTATCATAAAAAGAGTAGTGAAAAACGGTAAAACATTGAGTATATTTGACTTGACCATAAAAAAAAATGTACTCACATGGTATAGTGTTGGATACCTATCACCTAAAACATTAAATTATCATAAGAAGAGTAGTGAAAAACGGCAAAACATTGAGTATATTTGACTTGACCGTAAAAAAATGTGCTCACATGGTATAGTGTTGGATACCTGTCACCTAAAACATGCAAAATAATATTGTCAAAGCTCAAGTTCAAACGTTTCAAAACCATTTTAGTTTTAGCGTTGTCTATACGTTTTGGTCTATATTTTTTGACTTGTTTTGTTGGAATCTAACCAGATTTCATTTTGTTTAAAATTAAAAAAAATATATCAAATATCTTTTGAAAAAGGTCAAAAAGTAATTGATGGTGTTTTTTTTTGTGCACGGCTTTTAGTTTTTAATAATAATAAAATTAAAGACTCTTGACATCACAAATCTGTCCTAAACAGAATTCTAAATATAACTAAATTATAATTAAGATTGACTCTTTTAGGGTTTTGACTTTTTTAGCTGACTATTATTGGAATCCGGTAAAGTGTATTTTCGATGAAATCTATAGAAAAAAATGCCCAATAATAAATAGATATTTATAATTTTTAAATTAAATTGATCATATTCACATTAATAACTTTGGCTACTCTATTTTGGCTAATAAGGTTCTTAAATGTATGGAACTTTGATTCATGAGAAACTTAAATTATCTCTGAAAATTTGGTTGGATTCAAGCTCATTTTTTTTTCCTGAAAAGCGGGTCTGTTTGCTATCTAGTTAGCCTACTCCATTGTTCAGATTTCTAAGTTGTCTATTTATGTATTTATTGACAACCACAAAAAATTCTGTCACCTAAAAAATCTAACGGGAACAACTACCAGCTCATCAAACAATCCGTCCCAATAACAATAGTCTAAACATTCTACCTTTTAACTATTATAGTCAAACACGGCTACAGTTTCCTAAGACACAGCTGACAGTGTGTCATCCCGGCCAGCCCCATCAACCCCGCCCTCCTTAGCCGCCTTTCGGACTCCCACTCAGTACATTATTTATAGAATGGATTTACCCCAACTCTGCACTTTTATTATGAATAGAATAGAGCTATCTTTCTCTGCTGCTCCTTTCGACAGAGTCTCTGCTGCTTCGTCCCCAAGAGAAAGCTCCTTAATGGCTCCCAGTGATAGGAATGTCAATGCTACGAAGGAAGTGCATTACAGAGGTGTGAAGAGGAGGCCGTGGGGTCGATACGCGGCAGAAATCAGAGATCCAGTAATCAAGAAGCGCAGGTGGCTGGGTACCTTCGACACGAGCGAGGAGGCAGCAAAAGCATATGACAATGCTGCCAGAGTTATAAGAGGAGCCAAAGCCAAAACTAATTTCCCCACTCCCGACAACGTCCACAACCAGAGCGGCGCCACTACCCCCACTACCATACTTCCGGCCCCTAGGCTTATCAAGAATGTGACGTCTGCAAGATCGGCTTTCGGTAAACAAGTGAAGCCCTGGATGCCCTGCGTTTACGTGAATGAAGGGGTGGGAATGCAGGGTGTGGGCAATCATAACATGAATTTGAGTAGCACTATTTCTACTACTAAAACTCCCATTCACATTCCCGGCAATCTTCTTGACTACGCTACTCTCCTGCAGCAGCAACTGCC
>SNQJ01S0126274.1:0-12343 GCA_010110895.2 Picea sitchensis
GTGTTGGTGGACAAACATTCTCCAGGCGGAAAATGGTCCAGGACATTTATTCTTCTAGGACATATGTCTGGATTAGAAGAATAGTCCTTGTAGCCCATGGTGTGGCTTCCAACATTCGTTGAAATAGTTATTCTTCTAGGACATATGTATGTATTAGAAGAATGATTCTTGTATCACTCTGTGGAGTGAGTGACTTATTCAGTATCATGCTTGATTACTCAGATGGAGTATGGCTTCGAGAGATGATGCAGTTGATGTTATCGGATGATATTGGTAATGATGAGGGTGCTCGTGATCTAATCATGAGATAACCTGCATGGCTATGATGATGTTATCGATTGAATGATATGTTTGTACTCAAGACCATTGCTTTCAATACCTCCCTAGTTAGGAGGGAGTGTTGATATTATGGTAGTTGCGGGAGGTATTAACCTCCACGTGTAACCCTGGCAAGAATAGAATATTCTGGGAAGCAAGAAGAAACCCTAAATCTTTGGACATAACCCTAGAAGACAAGTCGGCTAAATGAAATATTTAATATTGAGTTTTTAGCCTCTAGAATGAGAAGTTGGCCCAGACAGCTAAGGAGAAGTACTATAAATACATGACGCTAGATGTCATTTGACACACACAACTCGCAACTGCAAAAATGTAAGAGTGCGCACTCCAGAAACTGAGTAAGTGCACAAGTCTGGAGAGTAGCTGCAGCTGTAGCTACTGCAACCTGTATTCTCGGTTTAGGCTTGGACTTTCTATTGGTTATGGTTTGGACTTTCTGCCTTGTGTGCTAGCTCTGGAGAGAAGTACGCTACATTGATTGGATATTAGGCCTAGGGTTCGCTTCCAAAACTATTCTCTGTGAAGGTTAAGGTGTTCGGGGGTGGCTTTGGCCTATGGTTGGGTGACAATATTGATATATTATCTATGATTAAACGAGCACACCTATTAACTCTCGTGATGTTTTGTATCTGATCTAGTGAAAATGTATCATGGCTCCTTAGTAGGAATGTTTGGCCAAAAAAACCCCAATCTGCAATCTCATCTTTTCAATAATTCTAAACACCAAAATGAAAGCAGAGAACAATGTATCATGCAGTTTCCTTTAATAATTGGATTCTTATTATTCTATGATTCTAAACTTAGGAAAAGCTCAATGAGAACAATGTTAAACTTAGGAAAAGCTCAATAATATATATATTTTTTATATTAAAATAAATAAATAAAACTGTATTTATCTATGATTCTATTCTATTGGATCTCAACTTCGAACTGTTATTGCTCGGGTGACGGCGTGCATATTTCAGGTCAAATCTAGATTCTACCCTGCCTCTGCTTGCTTCGGTTCTCGATCAATGCCCTGGCTGGGTATGCATACATTAATATTTTAGATCAAATCTAGATCCTCGATGGCTTGCATTAATATTGTAAATCAAATCTGGGTCCTCTTATGTATTCGCTAGCTCTGGTTCTCGATGCCCTAGTTGCGTGTGGCTATCCCAGACAAATACTAATGTTACACTGATCTAAACTTCAGCTAGTTGGCAGTACCACTAGCTGGCATTTGGCCCTGTACCGCCTGCCCTCTTTCCCATATAAATTCAACTAGCTGGCATTTGGCACTGGATGACCTGCCCTCTTTACCATTGCCATCATTGGGATCGTTGGATGACCAAACAGCCTTCCTACCATCGCCAACCTGACCGCCTTCCTATAGCCAAATAGTAGCATCCATTGTTCTATTGCATTTCTGTATTTCTTAAGGTAGAACAACTGTGGGGAGAAAAACAAGGCCGAACCTTACCATCTTTCTATTAGAGCTGTTGCCTACGAGTATAGAATATTGGTTGCTCAACGAGTTTGGTCTTGTCGAGATTGTTGCTGAAACTATTGTTTGAAAGTTGTAGAGCATGAACCTACTTTATTGGTCCTGAAATAAAGGTCTTACCCCACCTTACTGGAGCTACCTTTGCCTTCATGTATTTGAAAATGGCCGCTGGAAAGACACCAACCATCATCTGGTGCACAAACTCTTCATCTCCCTCCAGGAAAATTCGTCAGTCGTGTCCATTCCTTCCATCTTCACCAAGTCTACTTAATGTTTGGTGGAAATATAATGCAGAACAAGAACAAAATGGGTCAATTTAGAAAAAATGTACTCACCCACAATAACTTGAGGAAGCTAGGAAGCGAATACTTGAGCAAATTTTCGCCGCATGTTGTGAGAAAGTCCTTTATCAACTCAAAAGGGATGAGGGCCACGATAGCGAGCTCTACCATTTAGGCAGTGTGGAAGGAGCCCACCCTTGTCTGCTTAACGAAAAAACATAACCCCAAATGTGTGGAAGGAGCCCATCCTTGTCTGCTTTATGCACTCACTCACTTAGATACATGGCCCAGGCCCCAAACGTTTTTTCATTGACCAGTGCGTTTGGTTTGTTTTATAACTTCACTTCTGCGTTGACTGGCAAGAGGTCGAATTCCACATAAGCAGGAGGTTGTAAGTGTAATAAAGGGTGTTTTCTTATCAAGTTGTCGTTCTGCGTAAGTAGCTCTTGCCACTTGGTAGGGTTTGAACACGAGTCTGCGCAAGCTAGAGCAATTGAATCATGATAAGACTCTAAATGCATCAGTCATTTTTTATTTATTAAATACATATGTATGATACATTCTAGGCCTATTATTTTAATTGATAGATTCATAATTGTTTATAATAGAATGCAAAGTTTGTAAATCTATATATTTTATGGTTTTCTCATTTTATGGGGAAAGTTTACACCATTAAAGATAATTTTCTTTAATATATATGGAGAATGTGTACACAAAAATAACACAACCTATTAATTAAATTTCTTGATGGAATATAAGTGTCGAGTCAAATATATTATATACGACCTCGTATATTCCATATTCCTTTAAATTTAGTAGTTAGCATGTGTTATTTGTATAATATTAATATATTATATACTATCTCATATATTCCTTTTATTAGTCCCTGCTCTTAGGGCTGAGGGATTAATAGTAATCGGTTTTTCAATTCTTACACGCAAATCAATATAAATAAAACATTTTAACCAAAGTATTTATGGATCCATACAATTTTCTAGCTCAAATTTTATTGTTTATCCTATGTTTTTAATTCGACGTCTTATTTGGCCTCATATCGAGGCAAACTTATTACAAATTTAGGATAAGCTTCACATTGTTGAAAGAGGTTTCAAGAGTTTTGGGTTGTACGAATTAATTCTAGACCTGTGTCTAGCATTAGTTCCTAAAATTAAATGTTTGGATTCCTGCAATGTTTATAGCAAAAGAAGCTTTGATTACACGTAAAAAGAAGTTGTTCATGACACACAACATCAGTCTTTCCCCTCCGTTGCCACCTACACTACCATGCAAACGATTCCCTAGATTTTCATATTCTTCTTATTCTTCATCATTCTGTCTTATGCTCCAGCTCAAGCTCTGCAATCTGTTGATCCTTATGTTGAAGGAGCTCCTGCATGTCCCTGTTCTTGGACTACAAGCCCTCAAATTGCACCTCTATATTATGAATCTTGGACTCCATTGCATCGTCAGTGACCTCGAAGATTCCATGAGAAACTCTCACAATATGCCATAGATTGAGAATGACCAGGAGCTCCGCGGTCTGAGCATCCAGAAAAATCTCAAGGCAAAGAGTCGTGGTGAGCACCAGAAGATCAAGGACATAACCCAGATGGCAGAAGAAAGAGGCTCCAAAAGCCACGAGAAGCCCACCCACATTGAGCAGCAAGAGGCTCAATATCACAATACCAACCTAGTAGAGAAACTCAATGGATTGGCTCCTCTCGAACTCGGATACGCACTGGCAAGATTCTAACAAGGTTGTGCAATGATTGAGATCGCGGGATTTGTTGTGCAGTGTCTTGAGAAGATCCACAACAATTGACATTAGATCGATGAGGAGGAGAATCAAAGTACCCACATGGATTGGAGTGGATTCCAGGAATTCACCAAGGCGTTTTCTCCATTGAGCCCTTCGGCGGCCTTGAACAGGGAGTAGGTGTTTCCACCATCGGACCACTTTTCTTCTCTTCTGCCATTCTTCTTGCCACAATCAGACCACTTTTATTCTCTTCTACCATTCTTCTTTTATGAGCAAATTACATGGAGAAGGACCTAGTACCCGGTTGACCCCATGGAAAGACCAACAAATTACATGGAGAAGGACCTAGTTTTTGCGGCTATACTCTAGGTCCGTGTGGAGCAGATCACACCCGAGGGCAAGGTCGTTGCATAAGAGAGTAGAGTGAGCCTCTCTATTTCCTCGTGTCCATGTCTCCCCATCGCAGTCTCGTTTCCATGCTCACTGTTGTAAATGAATTGCTATTTTTTGTAGTATCTGTTTCAAAAGGCCGAGCAACAATACTTAAGGGATGGATGGCTTTCACGATTCCCTCACATTGCAACCAAAAATCCCCAGGCGACATCATATCACACTACCGAGCCAAAACCAACAGATCTTCCAAATTATCTTTCCATTCAGGATGAGCTTCTGCAGTCTTCTCGAGTATTTCAATCAAGTCTCCAACAAAAATCATGCTCAACAAAAGAACTGTATGAGAGATATGCGTGGAACGTGATTTCTGGGTGAGACACGTGTGGAACTTCATGGCAATTCTGGGTGAGACACTCGGTGGAACATGATTTCTGATTCACATATGTGAGTTTGTGCATGCTTGCTACGTGGAGGGATAAATCGCTTAAAAGCCTGACTTCAACTTTGATTATAATATATTATTATTATCTACGATTTTAATGTAACTTATGCAGAGGAAACTCCATAAGTTGCATAGTTCCACTCGATTACTCCTCTGCGTTTCCATCTACCTTTTAAATTTTGTTTAGTCTCAGACTTTCCATGTAACCCTTTATTACAAAGAATTGCCATTATTACAAAGATTTTGGAAAAAATAAAGGATTCTGCCATTATTAGCACATGAGTATCTGCCTTAGCTTCCCTTGTCCATGGGCAAATGTGCAAGTAGAATGAAAACCACAGTTGCACCCCTCCATGGTATCTGAGATCCTGTGCTCCATGGGCGAACTTGCGCGAGGAACCATGGCCACTGGCCACACCACCCACGTAGCATGAAACTATGACACATGCAGAAATACCAAGATGCAGACATACCAATGACCGACTATATAAAAAAAATGATCATAGATGACAGTTCCAGTACATAGCAACATGATTATTATCATTGCAGAATGCATGTAATTCGAAGTCTTTAAAAGGAAAGATAAAGACATAGCTTATTTCACTATACATTATATGGTATAATTGATGTTACTGCAATCATAAAAAGTCCAAAGATAAAGACCTTTATTTCACAAACACACTGATTGTATTTTGCCTATTTTGAAATGAGAACATCCTAAGCTACAACCCTCCTCCAATGCAGAGAATAATAAATTGCACTAACAGAGTAATGCCTAAAAAAACAATGGATACCATTGTGAAGCAATGGTAGAACGTATAGCTTGATGTGTGCATCAAAATTTGACATCTTTGCAGTCAATATACATCTTTCCGTTCTCTTTCACCTCATTTTCTTCACGTTCCTCTTCCCAAGCAAAAGAAGGCAGAGTGGACTCAACATTGCCAATTCTGTAAGTGCAAAGGCATAGGCTGAAGTCAAAATGTATTTTCTTTGTTTTCTAAGTTAACAATGTTAAAAGCTACATTTCAGTTAACAATGTTAAAAGCTACATTTCAGTTAACAATGTTAAAAGCTACATTTTATTTTGCAATTTAGGCTGAATTCAAAATGTTTTTTGTCTGTTTTCTAAGTTAACAATGCTATTACATTTCATATTTTGCAATTTAACTATTTCAGATTTTTGCAATAATTTAGGCTGAATTCAAAATGTCACCAGTCAGTTACCCATCACTCTTAGCCAACCTTCATCTTTCAAACATACTGCTTTAATACACTTCCTCTGTTGACAGAACTGGCAACAAAATTGGCAACAAACCTGGCTTCCTACCTATCTTTTTGGCAGGGACTTGTTGCTTAGCAACTCCCTTTGTTTTAGTATGTGTTACCTCATGTATTCCTTTTATTTTAGTGTATTATTTGTATAATATTAATTTTATTTTGATATGTGTTATTTGTATAATATTAACATCTCACATATATGAATGATAATTTCCCTCGGTCAGTATCTTCATTTAATGTAGTGTAAATTTTTAAATGTAATATAAATAATTAAATTATTAAAAAATTGAACTAGAGGTCGCTACCTATATATTTGTATAAAAAGAAACCCTCATTAATATCTTATACATCAAACCATCTGATCTGATCCAACTCCATTAAGCTCGCTTTTAAATCATTTCTTACATTCATTGGCCATCACGTAGATTCCAATATGAAATCAAATCCACAGACTTCATACACGCATACAACAACTCTGAGGAACAATGTGTCGTTTCAATGTGTCTATGAAACGATAGGGACATATCCACTGCAATGACCCTTGTTTTCTTCTAGAGTTTGGAAGAATTATCTTTGCAATCTATATTTCCATGAAAAAGACTTACACATTTTTACTACTATAAGATACCTTAGACATAGATTCTTTAATGTACACAAACTTAAAAGTTAGAAATTTGGATATTTAGTTTATAATACAATTTAAAAATTGTTATTAATTAGATTTCTTTTACTCAAAAATAACATGTTTCACTACAAGCACGTTAGAATACCAATTTTCTTCTTTTAGGGTTTAGAATACTGCACCATGTGACTAAAAAGTTTAGGAACCATTTAGTGTTTACAATAATTTCCATGGGAAATATATGCTTTTGATTTATTTATTTTAAGTAAAAACAAAACAAAAAATTGCTTACTCGACCATAACATCCAATAAGATCGATCAAACAAACAATATTGTTTTGTTGCAATTTGTAATAGTCTTTACGACTTCCATTATTGGAAAATCCATGATTCAAAGTTTCGAGCTATTGCAACAAAGTGCTAAAGGTAGTGGCGGAAATGGGGTGAGGTTTGAACATAGGTTGTTGGGTGCATGAAAAATCATTTTCATGCATCTAGTTATCTATTCAATCCTCAAGTACTACATCAACTTGACTTCAAAATTATAGTCACAGTAAATCATTGACATGGTTCATTAACATACATGTTCTAACACTGACATTGCTCATCTCAGTTAATGATGCAAATATTGATCTCCATGCTCAACATAATGATGGTGTGCATCAAAGTGTCATGCATAAAAGAGTGTGGTAGTGTTTTTTTATGAATGATATGCACACACCCCTGGTGTTTTTGCAGTTCATAATTTCAGTTTAATTCTTTGGTACGTCACATCAAAAATATCTCTTTGGAAGTCCACGTCGAGTAAATCGATGGGCTCATGGACATGAGAGTTGGGATGACTTCCTAAATAGCCTATCCAAGCATACACAGTTTACCATAGACATTGAAGAGAAATCATGTCTTTGGATTGTGGAAGGCTCACTGCCACATAAGGGATACCGAATAATACTCATATTGGCTTTCAATAAACAATATAACGAAATGATTTAACCTATATCGAATAATAAATTATATTAGCCTTCAAGAAATGATCATCTATAATGATTAGGTATATCGAATAACCTTGATTGGGTCAACAAAGTGGAAGTCTTCGCCCTGATAACTAGTACTAAAGCACAAATTTATAAGACCCCTAGACTAGACATTGGTGTTGCTTTGTTGTTTCCATAGAACCTTGTTAAGACACAGTTTCACAAGTTGTGTAACTCCTTTAATACATCCTAATGAGCCTTACTTTCCTTATGCTATGCCTACCTCTACACATGTGTAGCTAAGTTCTCACTATCCTTATAGCTAGTTCTATGCTATGCCTACCCTGTAGCAATGCTGGTGGTTTTCAAGTTGATTCAAATCTAATACAACATACACATTTTGAACCAGTTTGGCAATGCCAACACTAAATCTTTACCACCAGTTCGCTAAAGCTTCACCACCAATTCGGCCGATTCTTGTGGTCAATACATATATAATAAAATTAGCAAGTTGGCTAATCCATTCTTTCGGTTAGTTTGGGTTGTCATTACTAGTTCTATTCGATCATTTTCTCCAAGGTAAGTATTCGCTATATAGTTTCACTTGTTTTTATTTATTAGTCTTGTTGACTTTTGAATCTATCAAGACCGAAACGACAACCTCATGAGGATATGAATCCCCCTGCGTTTTTAGATAGGTGGTACTCCTCTTTGGCTAAAAGATATATCTTGAATATAATAGATTAGGAGAATGCTTAGGAAGCAAACCCTAGATCTTTATTGATCAAATTTATCCAATAAAAATGGTTATTCAATAACTTGATTTGATATTTATGTGCAACAAGAAGTCTTCTAACAATAGAAAATATTGAAGGAGAGCTTCAACATCAGAATTTCTTTGTGATGAGCATCACATATACAATATTCTTAATCACATATAAATGCATCCATGTCTTCTTCACAATAAATAGGAGAGAATAATTTGATCATCTCAAAGAATTTTAAAAGAGTATTACTATAAAGATCAAAAAGAGAATTTGATAGATCAATTTCAAATATATTGAATACTTAAAACTCAAAGTTACAAGATACAATCAAAATCAACCCCAAAGTAATTATTTGTGGAGTTTTATTCATAAAAGATGTTCTTCATTAAAAAATCTTTGAAAGTCATGCATATGGCTGTAAATACTCCATGATCCGTCTGAACCATGGAGATCCATAAGAGAAAGTGCCCAACACATAACCCAAAGGCCAGACTCACACATGTTGTGACTTGACAAACCATGCATACTGACCAACTCCATTAAGTTCACAATAGGATTAACACGCAGAACCAACATGAGGAAGTACACACTGGAGTTAATGCATGAGGAATGCTGAGGGACAAGAATTAAGAAGAAAAAGGTGATGGCCATGGTGCGTTGAACGTGGCAACTAAAGGCATCAATCCTCCCAACCACCCTCATTAAATCTCTTGGACACATAACACCCCATCTGGGGAAGTATCTGAGTGAGTGCCCGAGCAACAGATTCTCTCAGGACTAGATGATCAGGTTGACTGGAAAGGTAACAGACGAGATCGTTCCCATCCTGAGAAATACTTACATTCGCCATCTTGTTAGCAATTTGGTTCGCCTGCCTTCTAACATGTGAAGGGACGAATGCTAGGTGAGGCTGTATTAAAGTTTTAATATCGTTCAATCCGCTTGATAGGCAGCTATAGGGGGAAATCTTGTCCAGATCCGCACCATTTAGAAGCTGAGAGAACAAGTGGATGATAATTTGAGAGTCACCTTCTACAATAAACTTTGAGAAGCCTTGCACCTAGGTAGATTGCAACCCTTTAAGAAGGCCCCCGATTTCAGTCGAGTTGTTGTTATTGTGCCCAATAATACATGCAATTATGTGAAGAATGGAGCCTTGACAGTCTCTGAAGACAACACCATAGCCTGCAGGTCCATGATTTCCCTTGGACACCTCATCAAAATTTAACTTAATGAACCCAGGAGGCGGAGGAGACCAACAGGAGGGGCTGGAAGGGACATATGAGCACATAGGGGCCGAGGAAGAAAGGGATGTGATGTTGAGTTTCCAACTGACAAGAATTTCTTTTTCATGGAGAGGACAATTCATATCTTCCTCTGTCCATGTATGCATATTGATGGTTTCTTTGAAATTTCCATGTATTTTGTTCCAGACTACGCACCACTCAAGGTGAGAGGATTGGAATATATGATGGATCCTCTCTTTCCAAAGTTGCCATAAGATGAAATAGGCGTAGTCCCTCATGTATTATTTCTGATCTTCAATTATAGGAGTGTTTATCACATACTTCGGTGCCGAGAGCACTTGGAGAAGACATTTACCAGGATCCCATATGCGAGTCGATTTTGCATGAGCTAATCCCGGATTGATCTCCATGGATCTCTCCTTAGTCGATCTGTGAGTGAATATTACATCGTGCAAGTGTTGGGGCGGTTCAAAAGGAGACCTCTTATTGTTTCCATTGCTCGAATATTTTGAAACAGTGTGACTGTAGGAGGGGGCACACGTCCCCCCTTTTGCAACATCCATGGCGAAACTAGGCCGAGTGCACCAAGAGGTAAGGCACTAAACCCTAAGGAGCTTTAGTAAAAGCAAGATCTTATTATCTTTCAACTTATTTTTCTATAACATAAAACATAAAATTCTTCAAATTTAACTTTATAACATCAATTATTATACATTTTTTATATTGACATCACAATCAAACGCCCTCACATATGGGCATGATTGATGACATGTGCTTTACTCATTTTCAATAAAAGAGTCATTTATATTTTACTTGGAAATAAAATTTTACTTTTGAAGTCATGCATATCCAACTAATAACATTTTACCATGCATATCCAACTAATAACATTTTACCATTTTGTCTAGCTATATCTTCAATTTCAGTTTATCCCAAGAGGTGTTTAGACATTATAAAAAGAGATATGGTATAAAAATCAATAATTAGAAATATTAGATTTAATATTTATTGAATATTCAATTCCATACATTATCAAGAGCAACCATATGGATTTAATACAAGATATGGTATCGAAGAAAGTGTGTGAACTAATTTTTTTTTGCAAAGCAATATTTGCATGACAAAGAACAACGATTTCAATCGATTTCTCAATGCTTTATTGGGATGTATCGTTTCTCAATTGGTTTGTCACATTGCCTCTATTTTCGAACATTGCTAATGATTGGTTTCTATGGAAATAACATAGTTTGGTGTAGATCCTATTTCTCTTTCATGATTGGCATGTGGAAGGAGTATTGGAAGAAACCTTTCCTCCTACAAGCCTTAAATCCCATGCAAAATGTGGATTCGGTCAATATGTAGAGTAGTGGATTTGGTTCAGTCTATAGTCATACCCGTTTTAGCCTAATCTAAAAACCACTCGCGTTGTTTGTAGTGGCTGAGTCGAGGACTATGTCCAACTAATAAGAAAAGGGGGCCCTATCATTCCATATGGCCATTCCCATTCCTATATTCTATTTTTGGTCAAGAGAATAGATTGATTAAATTTGTAGCAGATTCTGATAAATAATATGCAGTGTTATCAAACTCTTATACCACCTCAAGTGTGTGTCCAACTCTTTGTACTTTCATATGCCTAGCTTCAAACTCCAAATCTTTGGTAGGTTAGTATGTGTCACTAGATTTTTATTAGGCTTAGGTTGGGTTTGATGTGTGTGGGATGAAGAAGTTATTTTATTATATATATGTATAAAGGATATGAAGTTGTCTTATTATTTTAACTCGAAACATAAGTGGCAAAGACAACTTATCCTTTAAACATACTAAATTTAATACAATACACACAAAGCCTTCTCATTTTCAAAATTGAGTAGAAAGATTGTGATTGTGATTCTTCATTAATCACATTTATATTCTTATTAAAAGTAAGAAGGATCCCTTCACTTCTAACCATGTCAACACCTTACATTAGTCTTATCCTTTAAATGTGCCCAAATTAGTACAATGCATGCAAAACCTTTTCATTTTCAAAGTTGGGTAGGAAGATTGCAATCGAAACTCTTTAGTGATCACTTTTTTATTCTTATGAGAAGCAATCAGAAGCATTTCACTTCTAACGATGTCGATATACTACAATAATTTGTAATTCGTTAAAGGATGAGAAGGGAAGAGATTCTTATCCATAATTTGTATTTTTTTCAAATATTTTTTTAACATAATGTTTTAATTTTATTAATTAAATTTATTTTTTCATAAATATAAACTATTTATTTATTTTTATAAAAAAAAACAATAACATTTTTTTTTAATTTTATTAATTAAACATATTTTTCATAAAAATATAATACAAATTTTCAACAAAAATCATAACTTTACATGATAAATTGAAATTAAGAAACATGATGCACTTACACTATGAATTTAATCATTTTAAATATAAGAAAATACCAACATAGATCCATCTTAACTATGGATTATACTAACATAGATCCATCTTAACTCTGGATCTATCTTCCGCCAAGAGAGATCAATTCTCTTAAGTTACAAACCTTTTGTAGAGTGAAAATATTTTAGGAAATGTTTGCACCTTAAGGGATTTGACCTCTCTCACCGTATAATAGATTTGAAGTTAAGATGGGTCTATGCTTATTATACTAATTTATGAAATAGTATATTTAACATGAGATTTTAGCATGAAGTTAATCTCCCAAAAGCATTGCTTCGACTTATATATGTGTTATATGTTGGACACA
>SNQJ01S0126274.1:12391-26359 GCA_010110895.2 Picea sitchensis
ACACTTCTCACAAAACTTTAGTTAGCAATCACCATTCACAACATCATTAATTATTACTTCCATTCATACTTAGTTCCTTGCATGTGAATATATCTTAATGACATACATTAACAATAAAGAGCTATGCACCATCATAATAAAGAGCACAAGGAACACCAAATACATGTATAAGTTTCTTTTGTATTATGGAATACAATCCTTGGGTTTTATCAACACCAACTGAAATAGAGCACCGACTCCAAGAGAGCACCAAATCTCAATGCAAGACCCAACCTGCGTATCTCAGCACCAACCAAGATGTGAGGAATCCAACCCTCAAGTACAAAACCTAGCTTGTAGACAGAAAGAAATCTATCAAACTGTACCAACAGTCTATACCAATACAAGTGCATCACCTATGCACAACCTGTCACAAGAACTTATCACCTCAACCTGTCTCATCAATATCATCATCCAGATATGATTTGTAACTCTCTAACATACCTGGTGTATGTGATCACAGACCTGCAAACCTTCCTTAACTTCAACAACAACAAACTAACATTTTCATCAAACTTTACTTTAGTCTCACATGACTAATTTTGGATTAGTCAACAACCCTAACTTGCAACAATCATAAATCTGTACCTGTAATGAATAAAGGTTTGAAAATGGTACACAATGTTCTTCAATGTCTTTTCTGCAATTCCTTCAGGTTTCACTGCTTGAAACCTCCCAGAAAATGAGTTATACCAAAAATGGCATACCTTGCCAAATTTTGGCTTATTCTAGAGATCGAACTTGTAGAGAATGCCTCGAATGGAATATTTATTGTATGGATATGAAAATGGTAAAAAACATACCAAATATTGTACAATAACCAATACATTTTGTCTTACTAAATTTGGATATGTTATGAAGAAGTTATGACGTTTTTACCTGAAACACCTGTTTTAGACTAGTTTTAGGACTAGCCACAAACCCTATTTTCCACGGAGTGTAACTCCCAAATTACAACGACCCACAAGTTGGAATTTTTGTCACAGTTACTTGGATATGTTGGCTCAACATCCTACAAATTTCACTATCTGAATAATTCTATAAAAATATTTATTGCGAAAATGGTGAGATGACTTGTAAATAACATACCTTAAAAAACATAATCAAAATACTTTATCCTCCCTTGAATTTCAGCCTTATTTAATTTACCTTCCCTTTGAAATTCGCCTTATATCTCCTTTGGTTACCTCAGTCACTTGAAGATATTCAATATTCTCAATGGATACTAATGGGAGACCCTTCCTCTCTTATTAATACTCTCCAAGTAGCTTCCTCTAGAAGTATCCACTTAACCACTTTGTCCACTTAACAAACTTTGTCCACTTAGCCACTTTGTCCACTTAGCCACTTTGTCCACTTAACCACTTTATCCACAAATAGTAAACTCTTCAATTCTAGTTGCAACTAATTTATTTTTAATCGTTTTCTTATTGCAACCACTTAATCCATGACTAACCACTTTGACTAGTCAACTTCTTCTAGGAGATTCTAGAATAATTTGACTTCTTTGACCTTCTAGAGGCTTTTAGATAACTCATGAGGGTTGTCCAACTTCACATGGCCATAACTCTCTAACCATGAGGAGTTATGTGACGTTCCACATATCACCATAAACATCATGACAGATACTATCCATATGGAATACTTTCTCCTGCAAATTCATTGATATTCATTAATCAAACTTGGGTTCCCTAGCTACACTATTGGGCTACCTCACCATATGGGCTTCACAAAACGTCTTCCCGCGAGGGATTTCACCATAAGGGGACCACTTTGAGAACTTTATCCAAGAGTGTCTTCCCGTGAGAGATTTCAATATAAGGGTACCACTTTTATCCATTTAGTTATTCCTGTCAACCATGACAAGACAATAATGACCAACCTTTACATCATCCCGTATATACATCAATCCATGACAATACATCACTATGGCACCACTTGACATCTTTAACATCAATTACATCTATGACAACATAGGAAATAAATCAATACATCAATGATACTATGACAAGACATCAACTCTTTGACATCAATGACAACATAATGCAACAATCTCCCCCTTTGGAATTGATGGAAATACCAACATTGATGGCAACATGTAGACATGGCATTGCTCTTCATCAATAGTCATCTCAATCACATCAATGTGACTATCTCTCCCCCTTTGACGTCGATGGAAAATGGTAGCTCTCTCCTTGGGGATGCTCCCCCTGCCTGAACTCTCCTTAGGGTTGCTCCCCTTGTCTCAATGCATTTGAGCTCCCTCTGAATAATTTCTCCCCTTTTTAACAAGGGATATCACT
Organism: Picea sitchensis; assembly: GCA_010110895.2. Taxonomy (NCBI): domain Eukaryota; kingdom Viridiplantae; phylum Streptophyta; class Pinopsida; order Pinales; family Pinaceae; genus Picea; species Picea sitchensis. The sequence continues at coordinate 14,734 of SNQJ01S0126274.1, forward strand.
CTGATGTAATGTTGAAGACATATCGCTCATTCTCCCCCTGTGACCATCGTTCCCCTTGGAAACATGACTTTGTGCTCTATCTCCAAGCATCTAACTCTCCAATCATATATCTCTTTATCCCGCATATGATAAATCTCTCCTCCTGGAATCATGGGAAGAAGAATGTCTCCCCTTGTGGGTATGTCTCCCCCTATCTTCTCAGCAAGATGAACAATATGCTACCACTGCAATCTGCTTTTGCTGCAAATGTTATTGCTCAACCGGAACATAGATCAACTGCTCAAGAATGATCTACTCTTCCTATGATGATCCTTGGACCTATCTATGCATAAAACTCATGCCATACCATACATCATGAAGAAAAATAAATGTCAACAATGAATAGAGAATCATGAACAAAACATCAACCATTTACATCCTGTGACATATTGTGTGCCAACCATGCACAACACCCATGTATATCAACCATGTACATCAATACCATACAATATACCATAATATATCATCAATGGAGTGTATCAACCATATGCCAATAACATGTGCCGTGTACCAACCATATGCCTCTACCAACATGCCAACCATGCGCCTCAAACAAGTGTCATATCATTCATGATTTGCCTCTACCATGAACCAAGTGCCAAAACCATGTATCTCAACCATCAATATATCAACCAAGCATCACAACAAGTGTCTCAACTATATCATCCCATACATCATGTACCAAAGAAAGTGCATGAACCATGCACAAAACCTCAACAAGATGAACTACAATCAAGATGTGTTCCCATACATGTATGTCATATCAACCATAAACCATGTGCTAATCATATGGATAACAAGTGCCTCTAACAATGTACCAAATATGTACCAATCACACATCAACTATAGATCAATCTATAACTCATCAATGATGTACTACATAACCACCTCATCAACTACATGTCTCAATATGTAGCTCAACCACATGCCAAATGCATGCACCAAGACATCCAACAAATATGCCTATAACAATACATCATAAGATATATCAATGGAGCTCATATATGTACCAGCCATGTGCCATGACAGATCTGCCTCAAAAACCATTCACTACAACAAGTACTAAGCATCTAATAGTACCTCTAAACATGTACTAAGAGTGTCCCTCAATAGATCAATGATATGTTTCTAGTTAACATCACATCAACATGAATTGTCCCATAAACAAAATGCCATATCATCACTGACATAACCAACTTTGTTCCTCAACAGTAAATGTCTCAATCCACACTCTAGGTTTAGTACCATGCATCCAAGATAGACTTTCAACACTCAACCATATGTCATCACCATACATACATCAAATACACATGCCACCATATAATCATGACAACCTGCAATAAACCATGTCAGACCCTGAAAAACAAAGTTATACCATCAAACCATGCTGCAACTCATTTGCATAGCCTTCTTTTCCAAGGATTTTACCACAGGAACATGACATGTTCTACAGACAACTCGTGCATGTACGTGACCTTTCTATAGGTCACCTCGCATATGTACGTGACTTCTCCCACAGGAGCCCGCGTATGCTTCAGAAAAAATCAAGCTTGAGATTGCCTCATGGATGTCATTCTGTTCTAGGTGTTCAATGTTCTTCACCCACTTCTGAAGGTGTCCTAGCTTCTTAGAACTTGAGGTCCGAGATTCCATCTTTTCAAAATTGTCTTCCTTCCTAGCTCCATGTGTTCTTCTTGTCATGCTATATGAAGCACTCCTCATGGATTGTATTCTTGTGTTCCAACAATCCTGGGATTTATGGCCAAACCCACTACAAGTGTAGCATCTCATGGTGTGACAATGAGTAGCAATGTGTCCCACTTGATTACATCTACAACACCTTAGGGTGTTATGAAACCTTCCATTATCTTTCCTTGCATAATGTCTGCAATCCAAAGCTTTGTGATCGTATTCATTACATGAGTAGAAGTGACCATGAAAAAAAAATTCATATCTTTGCTTTGGTGTCCATCTTGAAGGTGTCTCTCTTTTAAATTTGCTTTGAGGTGTAAAGATGGTTTCTTGATGTCTTCCTTGCTTTGTTCTTTTGAAAGTTTCCTTGCTTTGTGTAGATGGTCGACTTGCAACATTACTTCCACCTGTTGAGAATGAAGGAATTACCTCATCCTTCTTAGAAGTGCTAGCTTCAAGATGTATAACTTCCTTGTTGTATCCAAGACCTGATTTATCATTTGGAGATATTTGGCTATCTATGATCTCATCCAAGATTGTTGAGTTGTTCATGAACTTGATGTGAGTGTTTGACTTCTCTACTTTCTTTCTAAGATCAACAACTTCAGCTTCCAAATTATGGCATGAATCTTCCTTTTCATTTACTTGATTCTTCAATAGTTCCTCTATTATTTTGGCTTCTTCACTTTTGGTCTTAAGATTGACATTAACTTCAAGACTTTTGCTAAGCTCATCATCTACCTTCTTCTTTTCTTCTATGTCATTCTTTAGTGTTTTGATCTCTTCTTATTTTTCTTCTAATTGAGTCTTTTTACTTTCTTCTTGTTCTTTGAGCATTTTCTTTAGTGCCATGATATATCTTGGGTACTTTTCTAGGACTTCCTTTGTGTATTTTTCAAGATACTCAAAAGCAATTGAGTAATGTCCTATTTCACTACTAACATTATCTAACTCAGATAAAACTTTATCTTTAAGTTGTTGGGTATGTGTTATATTCTTTGCACGAGCAGTAGTGTCTATGTTGTGTCAGGCACGTAGGGGGTTCGGGGGCAACGCCCCCGATAAATGTTTTGTTGCCTCGGGAAACATGTCACATTTTGCCTCATTTTTCGTGTTGTCTCGATTTTCATGTCCATTGTTGGGCGGTTTTTCAAAACATGGTTTTTGCCGATGGTTTTCTATTTTTGGTTGAGGAATTATGGTTGTTGACTAATCCACGCCATTGGGTTAGGGTTTTGGATGTCCCTGGCTCCTATATGTATATTGTATTGTAAACAATGTATCACTATGATTGAATATAGAATATGTTGGTTTTCCCGGTTTGGGTTTCTAGGGGAAAAATCTTTGTGTAATGTTTGTATTTTCCATTGTATCTTTTCTGTTCTTTTACTGAAAATATGTTTGGAGTAAATATTGTACAAGGTTAAAATATACATTTGGTATTAGAGCTTTGTTGGCTTCAGGGGGACACCTTTGTGGTCAAGGGTTTGGCTCGAGACTGTGATAAGACTTGTTACAATGGGAGATCTGTGGTATTGATTTTTCAGGTGAAAAGAAATGGCGAGCAATTCAAAAATGGAGATTGAGAAGTTTAATGGGCAAATTTTTAAGCTGTGGAAGCTCAAGATGGAACATATGTTGGTGGACATAGATCAGTAGATCACGGTAGATCCAGGTACTGAACCTACAGGAACTTCAACATATGACTGGAAAAAGTTGGATAGGAAGGCGAAGAGCACAATCTGACTGTGTCTCTCAGATTCAATATTACTGAATGTGTCAGAGGAAGCTACAACCAAAGATTTATGGGATAAGTTGGGGAAGTTGTATCAGTCTAAGTCCCTAGTAAATAAACTGTTCTTGAGAAAGAAGTTGTATAACCCGAGGATGAGAGATGGAGACTCGGTGGCAGAGCATTTGAACTCATTCAATAATGTGGTAAGTTAGTTAGTATTTGTTGAGATTAAAATTTCAGATGAAGATAAGTGTATCGATTTACTGTGTTCTTTACTAGAATCGTGGGATAGTCTGGTTGTGGCCATAGGTATTAATACAACTACCTTGAAGTTTGATGAAGTGGTCTCATCCTTGTTGTCGAAGGAGATGAGATGGAAGAATATGGAAGGACAAATCACATACGCATTATTTGCAAGAGGATGCTCCCAAGAAATAGATAGATCTAAGTTCTCAAGTGGGAGATCTAAGTCTAAGGGTCGATATAAATCTCCCAAAAAGTTTGTAAAGGTATGTCGGAGATGTGGAAAAGAAGGGCACTACAAGAAGCAATGTAGATCCAAATTTGAGAAAAAGAAGGGATCTGAAGAATATCCTTCTACATAAGAAAAGACCTCCAAGGAAGAAGGAGGAGATGTGTACTTGGCTTCTTCAAGCACACATGCAGATCATGAGGCATATTTGGTTGACTCATGTTGGCCCTTGACCAAGTTTTGGGAGATCCTTGTTCAAGTTTGACCTATTTTGGACTTCGACAGTCTGTCGAAGGAGGAGCGCAAGACGAAGCAGAGATCACGAGATCTCGACCCCTTTTTGGGTCCTTTTTTGGGTTTGGGATTATGTAATGGGTATGGGATGTCGGCCCATGGGTTTACCCATGTTTAGGCCTATTTTGTAAAAGTATAAATAGACGTCTAGGCAATGTAAGGAGAGGCATCTATGTGATGTTAGGCCAATGTGCTAAGTTCTAGTGATCGATCTATGTGATTGAAGGATTGTAAGTGCTTTGTGCATACTGTGTGAAGCTTGCAGAGCTGAGTGCAAGTGACTGTAGAAGGCTTAGTGCTGTAACGTAGCTTGGGGAAGGAGAATCTGGCGAGATGCACACAGATCTCATGTCCTATGCGAAGTAGGGTTTTTGAGGCTCTGTGCATGTAACTGGTTAACACAAGATAATAGAAGAGAAGAAGAGTTGGTGGACGTAGCCCCAGAGGGGATGAACCACGTATATGCTGTGTTGTTCTGCTTTGTGCAATGTGTTGATGTGCTTAGTGCTTTAATATAGATGAATGATCTGTCAATTCTTAGTGCTTAATAATATGGATGGATGTTAGATTTGGCTGATATACATATACTTAGTGCTGAATTTGTTAAGACCTGACCTGTTTCGTCATGATAAGTGCTTTTAAGATGCTAGATCTGGTTGGATACTGCGATGCTCTGTAATTAGGATTTGTCTGTGATGTTACCAAGAACTAAATGTTGATGAATGTTTACTGCTAAGTGCTATGTTAAATGTTAGAATCACAGATCTGTGTCCCAGCTAAGGTTGTAGACATCTGAGTCCTACAACCACCCCTGCCTCTACATCGGGTGAGACTTTATCTGCTTCGCAGGTGTTGCCGAAAGGGCCGATAGTTAGGGTTTTGTTGGTGTGTTGTTGTAGCGTTGAACCTTGGGTCTGCCCCTGTGCCAAAAAATGGTTCCGTTGTCGGGACCTGAAACTATGATTGTTGGGAACTGAGAAAGAAGAAGCTTTGTGCAAAGATCCGACCTGAAATTGTGATTGTTGAGAACTGAGAAAGAAGAATCTTTGTGCAAAGATATGACCTGAAATTGTGAAAGCTCTGTGTGTAGATCTGTCGCTCTAGTGCGCAGTAGTCTATTTAGTTTGTGAAGCTCTATGTTAAAGAAAAGAAGTCTGATCTGAAGAAAAGAGGTAAGATCTGAACGCTTTGTGCTCTGATAAAGGTAAGAATAGTGAAATTTTTTAGATCCGGAAGCTTTTTGTTCTGTAGAAGTAAGATTAGTGGAAATTTGTGTTTCTAAAGTATGGATCTATGCATGTTTGATAAGATTTGTCCTAGCTTGAAAACTAGGGCACTGATAGACGAAAGAAGATGTGATATAAGTAGATATGATAAGAATAGTGAAAAATGTGTTATACCTATGTATAGAAAGAATGTTTGGACTAACAAATGGATGCAGGATCCTAGAAATAATTTTTTGCAGGTTAACTACTATGATCCTAGCATGCAATACAGGAAAGGCTGGCAATCATTTAAGAGAAAGAGAGGATTAACCCTTTGTTACAGTTGCAGAAGACTGGGACATCTGGCTAAGGAAATCCCTGGTAGAAAACCTAGTTTCCTCTGTTGCAAAGCTATGGACCATGAAGTTTTGGATTGCCCTAGAATGATTGCTCAGCTTGAAAGGATGAATACGAGACAAGAAGACCACGAGCAAAGTCAAGAAACTGAGATTATGGAAGAACCCCAGAAAGAATCAAAGAAAGTATTACTATAGATGCAAAGAACCCTGAATGATCACTGACATATCAGTTTATTAGAGGTCTTCAAAGAAAAAGAATGTATTGAAGCAAGAATAGGAGACTTCAACATTGACTGTGTTCTGGATGAAGAAACACATGTGAATATAATGACAGAAAGAACTTGGGAAAATTTAGGGGAGCCTGCTATGATTCCTTCATTAGGAGGAATATGACTATTCAGAGGAAAGCTGATAAACCTATGTGGAAAGATTACTCATATATCTATGAGTGCCAAGGGAACTTCGACAGAGGAAGAATTTGAAGTTGTTAAATTTATTGAGGACAACGCTCCATTTACTATGTTGCTTGGAAAACCTTGGATTGAAAGAGATCAGGCCAGAAGGGAAGAAAAAGAAGTCTTAGAACAAAAGAAGCAAGAGCTAAAAGATTTCATGACTAGGAGGATCGCACACTTGATTGAAGAACAAGAGAACCGAGCGAAGCTATTTAAAACCAAAGACTGGAATGTCGAAGTTGGAAAAACACTAGAAGACCCATAGAAGATTGCAGTACCTATTCTAGGAACAGATGAAGTATTACCCTTGATTTCTAGGAAGGAATCCCACCAGCACAAAGTTACTCTGCCAAAAGAAGATAAGAAACAGAATGGAAAAAGGAATTTCGAGATGAAGCTCACCGGAAAGAAGGCTAGAAAACTAAGTAAGAAGAGAGATAAGATTGAAAAGTTACAAAATTGGAGCTTCACCGGAATACCAAAACATTGTCACATGGCACTTCGCCATGGCGAAGCAATATATCCGTTAGAGACAGTATAACCGTTCGACTGACGCCCCGAACGGGAAGAAAGGAATTAATGGTTAGACAGCTTGCCACCAGACCGTTGGGACCGCACCATAATGGACAAAAATGAGTTAATGAGGGCTTCTTACCCGTTGCAAGAAATCTGTTACCAAGTATCTATTTATCCCATCGCGCCATGCACCGAGAACACTTTTGATAATTGTGAATTTGAGCCCGCAGATTAGTTTATTTTCACACAGTGATCATCACGATTTTGCTATCTATCCCATTGCATTGAGAGATTACTCTCTAACCCTGAGATTTTCAAACCTGAGCATGTACGTCAAACGAGTTCAGCACGGTAGAGAATATGTCGAGGAAGTTCTCATCGACCTCATGACCGAAAGAGCAATGTCGATGTCTGCAGGTATACAAGCGTCATCGATGAGAGGACTGCAAGCCTCTCCATCGACTGCTCATGGAGCCAGATCATCCCAACCGTCAGCAAAAAAGAGAACCAGATCCAGAGATGACCTAGCCAATACGAAGTTGATCCCATCTATATTACCCGACTATATCTCGCCTCTAGCCGGCGTGGTAATTTGTGATAGTGTACCCAGAGATTTCGAGTACACCATGGTCACTGCGTACCTCTTGAAGGGGATACGCGCAGTTCGCGCACAACAGGATAAGATCACAGTGTTGAAGTTCAGTGACTTCAACCTCGGAGATCGGAAAAACTACAACATGCTCGCCCCATACAAGTACCTGACCAGGACAAAGGGAAAGAAATCAAAGATCATCCCTTAGCTGTGGACGATGAACCTCACGCAATCCACCTTGTTAGATGTCATGAAAATCCCACACTTCGGAAGACAACAGGAAGTCAACGCATGTGTCAAGATGCTACTGTCGTGTTACCATGGCGACTATTTATGGTTAGACCACCATATTATAGTCAATCTGACGTTGATCCATAGGATCATAGGGTTGAGTATGCTAGGAATTCTACCCAGGGAAGGCCATAGATCGTGCGTTAGCATAGAAGATTAAATACACATACGATGATGTCGAGAAGAGGACACGAGCTACAAGGTAGCCTCCATCCTAAATGGCGTAGTGCGCCTAGCATGTTAGTTAATAGCTGAAAAGTTGGTACGCAAGAACCAACCCACACAGGTCACGGGCTTTGTCATTGACCTCGCGGGGAAGTGTGTAGAAGGCTTACAGATGAACTGGGCGAAGAACCTAGTCAACCAGCTCGAACTAGACTATCGCGAAGCACAGGATCAGGGCTACGTGTTTCACTTCAGTTGGATCCTGATCCTCATCACCTTTGTTTCCTGGGAAATGACTGAAGGTGCGACCTTCCAGGATATCGAACCATTTGAGCCGCTTGCCGCGAATTTCGCTACCCTTTGGTATTCGAGTGATATGAACAAACAATGGCAGTTGAGCGCTATTTTTCATACCTATTACCTTTAGTTAAAGAGAGCCATCGAAGCTGAGCCTCGCATAACTCCGAACACCTTACATAGGTTTCGACCCCTGATGAAGTTCATCGCAGATCGACATTTCATTTACATTACAACGCGAGCCGATGAACACAAAGAACAACTCCAACCGTACTATAAACTTACAGAAGAGGACCTGGAGGATATCACTAAAGACTGGTTTGCAGATCTCCTTATCCCCACTGACCTTGCAAAGATGTCTGATCTTGAACCAGATAGCCTGGAGACCACTCACAAAGAACAGGACACACCTGGAACCAAAAGAAGACAAAAGATTGAAGAGGTCCAAGATTTAAGCAACGCCTCAGGGAAGACTGCTTCCATATCACCTGAGCGAGGAGGTGATGGCGATGTAGAAGAGATGAAGGACAGAGAAGCTGAACAAAAGAAAGGAATAGTAACACCGCCCAAATATGAGGTTGAACCCTTGAAGAAGAGGAAGGTCTCTCCCCCGAAACCTTCTTCTCGGAAGAAATCAAGAGCCACCGTGACCAAGATGCATACTACACTTACTCTTGATGACTTTGACTTCATCATAGCAGCTCTAAACGACGCTTCACTGGAAATCGCGGAGAAACAAGGAGCGATGCAAGACGAAATGTATGATAGAATTGAGGTTGAGCTCCGAGGGGTATAGTAGGCTCTCCACTGCGCCCCTGCCATCAGGAGAACAAGAATTGGGAGATGAGCCAACCCAACTCCGCCGCCTAGCAGATGCAATTGAAGCTCACCTTCGACGAGCACAAGAGGAAACAGAACAAGCCACCCAGGCTTTGAAGCAAGTACAAGGAGTACTTGTATAACAATGTCGAGTTGCAGATAAGGAGAATATTTCTCTCCAGACAAAGTTTGATGAGGAGAAAGCGCAAATGCAACAAGAAAATGAAAAATTTCTCCCAGGGTAACTCGAGGTAAAAGAAGCAGTCAACAGAGCACTTTGCTCCGTGATAGGATTAGAGCCACAGGAAGAAGACCGGGTTGAGCATCAAGTAGAGAAGCTCACGAAATCCATCCAGTAGCTACAGTAAAGAATAGCAGATTTAGAGCTTTGCACAGTGCCCAACACTCCGCAGGATGTCAGAGATCAAAGAGAAGTGATTGCACGAAGCACAGTCGAGAGAATAAAATATTTTTCCATGGAATGAAAGAAACTCAGTGACCGCAGTGCCTAGACTTATGAGAAACTCGTTGAGAATGTAGAACTAAAGGCACTGGAGTCGTAGCTCCAGGAGGCGAAGCAGCAAGCAGAGACAATACATGCGCGGTTGAAGCCCATGTTAGTTGTGGAAAGAATGAAATGATCTCAAAAGTGGCGCACTACCCAGCAGAGGGTTCACACCGTTCAGAGAAAAGTCATGGAAGTGACTCAAAGACTCTAACTTGTACAAGACAAGGCTTACCAATTGTTCACAGAGATCGAAGGTCGAGGAGCAAAATTGGAGCAAGTTGTTTTTGCAGCAGAACAACGCCTAGAAGGACCCGTGAACGAGGCAGTCATCCAAGAGTTTGTTGAATAGGAGGTCATGGCACAACAACAAGTTGAAGAAGATCGAGCCAAGCTCGAGGCTTTCGAAGCAGATCGAGCCAAGCTCAAGGCTTTCAAAGCAGAACTACCCAGATCAGAGTGACTCGAGACGAGTCACAGGTGAGTGTTGGGGGCTTGTTGACCCTTGACCAAGTTTTGGGAGATCCTTGGTCAAGTTTGACCTATTTTGGACTTTGACAGCCCGTTGAAGGAGGAGTGCAAGACAAAGTAGAGAATGCAAGATCTTGGCCCCTTTTTGGGTCCTTTTTGGGTCCTTTTTGGGGTTAGGGATTATGTGATGGGTATGGGATGTCGACCCATGGGTTTACCCATGTTTAGGCCTATTTTGTAATAGTATAAATAGACGTCTAGGAAATGTAAGGAGAGGCATCTATGTGATGTTAGGCCAATGTGCTAAGTGTTAGTGATCAATCTATGTGATCGAAGGATTGTAAGTGCTATGTGCAGACTGTGTGAAGCTTGCAGAGCTGAGTGCAAGTGACTATAGAAGGCTTAGTGTTGTAACCTAGCTCGAGGAAGGAGGATCTAGCGAGGTGCATGCAGATCTCTTGTCCTATGCGGAGTAGGGTTTTTGAGGCTCTATTCTTGTAATTGATTAACACAATATAATAGAAGAGAAGAAGAGTTGGTGGACGTAGCCCCAGGGGGGGGTGAACCATGTATATGTTGTGTTGCTCTGCTTTTATGCAATGTGTTGATGTGCTTATATGTTAATGTGCTTGGTGATTTAATAAAGATGAATGATCTGTCGATGCTTAGTGCTTAATAATATGGATGGATGTTAGATCTAACTGATATACATATACTTAGTGCTGAATTTGTTAAGACCTGACCTGTTTCGTCATGCTAAGTGTTGTTAAGATGATAGATCTGGTTGGATACTATGATGCTCTATAATTAGGATTTGTCTGCGTTGTTACCAAGAACTGAATGTTGATGAATCTTTACTGCTAAGTGCTATGTTAAATGTTAGAATCACAGATCTGTGTCCCAGCTAAGGTTGCAGACATCTGAGTCCTGCAACCACCCCTGCCTCTACCTTGGGTGAGAATTCATCTACTTCGCAGGTGTTTCCAAAAGGGTTGGTAGTTAGGGTTTTGTTGGTGTGTTGTTGTAGCGTTGAACCCTAGGTCTACCCCTGTGCCAACAACTCAGGTGCATCCTTTCATATGACTCCCCACTAGGAGTGGTTCTGTGAATATGAAAGGTATGATGGAGGTAATGTTTTCCTAGGTGATGACTCGACAACCAAAATAATAGGTCGAGGAAAAGTCAAGTTAAGGCTCATAGATGGAAGGATTAGAACACTACATGGTGTTATGCACATCCCAGTATTGGACAAAAAATTCATTTATGTAAGAAAAATGGATGATGCAGGGGTAAAAACAATATTTGAAAAGGAAACCTGCAGGATGGTTCGAGGAACAATGGTGTTGTTGAAGGGAGTTCGGTTTGGAACTCTGTATAAGCTACAAGGAAGCACTATTAGTGATGGGTGTAATGTTGGCAAATTCAGTGAACAGGAAGCATAGACTTGTCATTGATGGCAAGTACAGTAGTGATGATGGCTTAAGTACAACAATGAAGATGGCAGGATCAGAGTGTGTATGTGAAGACTCTGCAGAGGCGCAGAAGTCCAAGAATCCCTTGGGGATTCAGAAGTGAAAGCTCAGGAGGAACAACGTCGAGGAGCACGCGCGCAATAAAGCTCAAGATACAGGAGTTCGCAGAAGAGAAGAAAGACAGAGATCCACAGTCGTTGGATCTCATTCAGAATCCCGTCAGCCGTCAGATCGGACAGGAGCTGCA
>SNQJ01S0126276.1:0-26359 GCA_010110895.2 Picea sitchensis
CATGAGAGACTTGGAACACATAATACATCATTATAATGATCGTCATCTAGATGAATTGTTTTAGACTCTACAAAACTAAGAGATATATCATCACCAACAAATATGTGTTTGGTATTACGTTCATTAAGAGTAGAAAGAATAGATTTTTCCCTAGCCATATGATAAGATTCTCCAGAATTAATAATTCACTCATTCGAAGAAGTAGATGTTACATTGAAGGAAAAATTAGAAGCATAAAGTGCATGTCCATGAGAACAAAAGTTAGAATAAGAAGCATCAAGATTGATGTTGTACTTCTTCATTGTTGCTTCTAAGGCTTCCATATAATTAAAACATATAGACTCTAGATGATCATCTTACCAACAAAAAATACAATGTGAGTGTTAGGCCAAATATGGGCAGAGGAAATAAGTAAATCCACATATGATTGATTTTAATTAACTCATATCATGCATATATACAAGAATAAGTAACCATTGGTTTAATCTTCTAATATGTTCAAATGACTCTTCTTATTCACCTATGACTCTTCATATTTCTCCTAAATTAATATTTACAATGTACCTCAATCCCTAAGTATTAGGTATCTAACATCCCCCCCTTAATTTGAAAGGGTGTTTGTGAGTCCAAGAATCATTATGAACTTTTCTCTTACAAGTGCTTTGGTGAAAATGTCTATAATTTGCTCATTTGAGGAATGATGTCTCAAATGAATAGTCTTGGCCTAGACATGATATCGAATTAGATGGTATTTTTTGTTGGCTATGTGTTATATTATTTTCATGATTATCCCATGTACTATACATTAGAATGGGAGCAAGGGGGGGATAGCCCCCCTATACGCCCCTAGGAATTTGTTTTGGGATGTTTTTTGGTCTGTTTTTGGCCTGTCTTTTGGTGTTTTTTGGCCAATGGTTTTTCGGCCCATTGTAATGTAATTCCAATCAAGGAATATAATATGGGTCAATGGATTAGGGTTTTGGATGTCACGATATCCTATATATTGTATTATAATGGTGAAGTTAATACAAGGAGAGTTAGAGGTGCAACTCTAAACATTTGTTGGTTTTCTTGGTTAACGTTTTCCAGAGTAATTTTTTGAGTGTTATTTATGAATGCTATTGTTTTCTTTATGTTTTATAAAGAATATGTGTGTATTAGAGAAATTATTGGATTTAGGGGTGTTGATGCCTAAAAAGCGCAACATGAGATCCCTTCCCGCAAATAAGTTGCAATGCATTTATACATACATATTATTAATAATAAATAGGTGGGGCCCCTGTAGAATAGTAATAAAAGGAAATGACTCCTCTTGTTAAGATATGAAATCTTCGCTTATTATTGCATTACAAGAATAATTATACAATTGGAAAAAAAAAGAAAAACTATGGTTCTAATTGCGATTTATGGAGGATTGGTTTATGATTTGATTTTAAAGAAATGTTTATGTCGTTAGATATTCTTGCCCTTGCTACATATAGACTATAATACTAAGTGTGAATTATACACAAAATTATGTTTGGTCAATGGGTCATCATATGGTATGGAATTTCTTTGGAAGATTCTAGATGTTGTGGATCCTTGTCGTGGTTTTGGACCTAACCTTTTTTATATTAGAGGTTCATATAGTTACTTTGCCAAAAATTGGATATATGTGTAAAGTGTTGATGGAAGCTAGCATGCTTCATTATTCTATGGTTGATGTCATTTAATAATGAGAGATGGGAAGATATGTCGTTCTTACCCTATCTCGGGGACGCCACCTTCACTATGTTTTGGTATTTGTTGTGGGCGCTCTGGTAAATATAAACTCCACCATTTTGCGTCCTTGAAGGAGTTGCGTCTTGTGGTTTATTTAGCTCTACTCTTATAGGTATGAATATTTTATCTCTTCATTCATTAAATTGAAACTCTGCTCGAATTAAAATCGGCTATAGGACTTTGCATGCGAAATGTATTTGTTTTGCAAAGTTTATAGCATTTCGATTTGGGGTTTTCCTTGTTTTTCCTTTTGGGCATTGGAGAAACTCAACCAAAAATATTGCTCGAATATGTGTTTGGGTTAGGGTATGAATTATGTTGTGCCCATAGAAAACGTTGTATTTATACTGTTGATACAAAGTCTATGGTGTATTGTTTGCATTTTGTCTATGCAAAATGCGGTGTATTTGTTTTCTTGTTGGTATAAAATTGATCTAAACCCGAATTATTGTTCGGCGCTCTACTCTTGTTTTTTAGATTGGTTACATTTGGAACACATGTTGGAATTTGAACTGTTGGAAAAGGTTTTTACAACAATTAAATTAGTGCTTGTTCAAATTCTATGAATAATTTCTAAAGTGTTCTCTTTTTCTATAAAAGAAAAGGGAAATGAAGGGTTCTTATATTATGCTAGCCAAACCTAGACCTTGGAAAATTTGTATGTTGTAAATGTTGTCACCTCGGAATTTTTCCAAGAAACTTTTTGAAGGAATTATTATCGTCGTGCTCATGGGTGCACTGCAAATATCACACCTAATCTATTTTGTTTCAGGCCTTGTTTCCCATTGAATTTGAACATGTAAATAAATTGAAGTATTGTTTCTTATAATTATAACATTGATTCGAGTGGAGGTGAGGTGAGTAACTAAGGTGCATGGTCTTGGTCAAAAAAATGATTGCCATATTCGATTGCAACAATTATGTTAGGGTTATTATTTATGGTCTCAGGATCCATGAGTTTTGAAGGAGGCGGTGAGCAACCGCCTCTTTCCCCACCCTTAGTAGATGCATCTGCCTTCAAGCGTTTTCTCATTGCTCAAGGAAAGAAACCCGTCTCTTCCCTGCCCCCCAAATTTTTCAAAAATCTTGCTGATGTCCCAATTATCTCCCTTCTTCCGAAGCAGCCAATGCAGATCGCGATTTCTTTGGCAGATCGGGCCTTAGTGGGGTAGTTCACTGGAATTTGGCCCTCACCACGCACTACCAAAAACTAGACCCAGAATAATTGGCACCCTGTGATCACCATTAGCGTCACCTGCTACATGGTAGGGTGGGGTTTTTCTCTTTTTGAATTTATATCTAGAGACGACCATGACACGATCTTCAGAAATGGGCCCTTCTTCATGGGGCCCCAAGGGATGTATCTAATTCACTGGACCCATGAATTTGATCCTGCTCTAGATGTTCCTAAGGAGATCCTGGTTTGGGTCAGGCCACCTAATCTCTTGATCCACTGCTGGACACCCTCCTCACTGCAATCCATTGACAATGGGCTAGGCAAGTACATTGACAGAGAAAGTACTAAATATCAATACTCATGCTATCATATTTGTGTTGAATTTGACTTAGAAGTTGGATTATCGGAAGCCATAAAGCTGACGGTAGGAGATTGGAAGCACTTTCATAAACTATATTACAAAAAATTTCCATTTAAATGTAGACACTGCCATGATTACGGGCATTTCCAGAAGAATTGCCCAAAAATCCCTCAAATCCTGCAAGAAAAAGATCCAGAAATGGGGTGGCAGCAAAGCCAAAATGCCTAAGGAAAATCCTAAATCTGGTCCGCCCAGAGAGGGGAAAAATCCTAATCTCATTCCAGCCAAAAAGGAAGCTTTGATGAAAAAAATGCAGCCCGAATATGGGAATAGTTTCTCTTCCCTGGAAGACTTAACAGCCGAAGGAAACACGATTGAAAATATCCCTCCCATCACCCCATCCATTCCAGAAAAAAGAAGCAAAAGAATCACCTCTGGTCACCAACACGCCCCCCTCCCAAGAAGCCCCATCCCAGATCGCTCAACAAGATCCAGAGACTAAGGAAGATCCGTCGAAGGAAGAGGAAGGATAAATGGAACCATTACAAAGCATTAAGAAAACATCAAGGAAAGGAAGGAAATCAATAAAGGAGCGCAGAGAAGAAGCAACCTATAAGGATAAGTTGCAGGGAGGAAAATCTACCCTGGAAGGGTTGTTCAATCCCAGAACGACGCGACAACGAGGGAAGATATCTAAAGGGACTGCCACCACCAATAGAGGTAAGTAATGAAGTTTGTCTCCTGGAACTGTAGGGGAATAGGGAGCAAGCAAAAAGTAGAAGCCATGAAATATCTAATGCGTATATCTATCCCATATGTCCTTTTAGTCCAGGAGACTAAATTGGAGGAACAACAGTTCTTCCAGACCAGAAAGTCCTTATGGAACTCAGGAGAAGGAGTAGCAGTAAGCTCTCAAGGTGCCTCAGGCAGTTTAGGCACACTCTAGAATCCAAGCAAGTTCGACATGATCCAATCCTTCACTTGTACACATTGGATATTCACAGGTCTGCGTCATAAAGATACAAGCCTTTAGGTAAGTCTCTTCAACATTTACGTTCCAGTACTTTTTGCAGAATAAATAGATTGTTGGAATCTTATACATGATTTCCTACATCTACACCATCCCGAGAACTTAATACTAGTTGGGGATGTGAACCTCACCCTCTCCCCCCTGGAAAAAAAAGGGAGGACTCCAGTCAGAGATCCTCTTTAGGAAACATTTGATGATTTAATTATGGACTGGGACCTGGAAGACATCAAGCCTCTCAAATGAATTTTCACTTTGTCTAACAGAAGAATAGGCTCAGGACATATAGCTTCTCGTCTTGATATATTTTTGGCCCAACATTCCCTCCTCCTCCTTGGGCTCAATCTAGACTCTTCCATCCTCCCTTTTAATTCTTCTGACCATAAACCAGTACTTTTATCACTTTTGCAAGACCAAAATTTGGGACCCATACCCTTCCGGTTTATCCCCTCCTAGATCTAGCAAGAAGGGTTTCTAGATTTAGTCACCTCAGTTTGGAAGGAATCAGTCTCGGGCTCTCCTTTCTTCATCTGGGAAGAAAAGATGAGAAAACTCAAATTGGCTCTCAAATCATGGGACAAATATCTAAAATCCCCTCTCCATCAGCGATTAGAAGCACAACAAGCCTTGGAACAACATCAACTCCATTCAAAGGCCCTCCCCGTGGACCGCATTTCTTTGGAAAAGGAACATCAGTTGCGTAGAAATCTCCATTTTGCTTGCCGACGGGAGGAGGACTATTGGCAAGATAAATCTAGGAGCTTATGGATCCAATATGGGGATAAAAACACCAATTTCTTCCACAAGTAGGCGGAAGGACTAAAGCAATTCAACTCTATCAGAGAAATCCATTCTCAAGACCAAATCCTTTCAAATTTTGAAGACATTAAGCAAGCAACTCATACACATTTCAGGAATATTTACATAGAAGAGCCTCCACCTCCTGAATATTCCACCTCCTGTGTTCTAAATATGATTCCCAAAAGGGCCACCATGGAAGATAACTTAGCTCTCATAGTGCTAATTTCTAAAAAAGAAATTAAAAAAGTTATAGCCAATATGGATCCTGACAAAGCTCCATGCCCAGATGGATTTGCGGCTGGATTTATTAAAGTCTGGTGGAAAATAATTAAGAACGATCTCCATAGAATGATTCAAAAATCGCAATACTGCTGTAAGATTGGAGGAAGCACTAACTCATCTTTCCTAGCTCTCATTCCCAAGGAAAAAGGAGCCAATTCCTTGATCTCTTTAGGTCAATCTCCCTCTGCAACATCGGTTACAAAATTATTACTAAAGTCATGGACAACCGGATCATAAACATACTGCCTTCAATCATTCCTGAAAATCAAGGGGGCTTCATCAAGGGAAGGAACATTGGAGATGATATTATTCTTGTCCAGGAGGCCATTCATTCAAGCCAATCTCAGAAAGAAAAAGGTATGGTAATCAAACTGAATTTAGTAAATGCCTTTGACCAGGTAAGACATAGTTTTCTATTTTAGGTTATGTAGCGACTCGGGTTTGACCATTCTTTGTCACCTGGACATAATATTTCATTGTAAGCCCATGGATTTCACCTTTGGTTAATGGCTGAGGAGATGGATTTTTCCAAGCCTCTCAAGGACTTCGACAAGTCCCACTATCCCTGCTCCTTTACGCCATTTAGGCGTCGATGTTGAGATTCCAACTAGATCAGAGTCAACAAATTCAAGAACCAATGGGACTGCTCATAGCCATAGGAGTCAGATACATCAACCATGCTCAGTTTGTCAATGACACCATTCTCCTTGGAGGTGCATGCACCCACTCAGCCAAAAAATTTAAATATGAACTAGACAAGTATCAAGCCATCTTTGGTAGAAAAATCAACTACATGAAGAGTCAAATTTATGGATGGAATTGTACTCCGAGGGAAATGACTGACATTACCCAAATTTTGGGAATAGAGGGAAAAACTCAGTGGGACTCCTTTAAGTATTTAGGATTCCCTATCTTCAAAGCATCGTCCAAGATTCGTGCTAGGCACCCCTAGTCGACAAAATCAAAGCTATAATAAGCACTTTGGGTTCAAGTTGGTTAAACCCAGCAGGAAAATTAGTTCTTATCAAGTCAGTCCTCTCAAACATCCCTATTTATCAGTGTTCAATCCTTCTAGCTCCAAGAGGCATCATCTCAAAAATTGAATCCATTCTGCGACACTCTATTTGGAAAGGAGGAAAGAACAATGACAACAAACTCCCATTGGTCAGTTGGGGGAAGATCTCTCAACCCATTCTTGAAGGAGGTCTTCAACTTCAAGATCTAAAAGTCAAGAATCTTTCCCTTGGACAAAAATTGCTATGGAATGTAGTGTCAGGGAAGAGATCTTGGAGAAAATAAGCCATCTGGAAGAAGTACTTTTCTATCCCGAGGCTTCTTTGTCTAGATTCCCCTCCAAAATCCACTCATGGTTCGCTAATTTTTTCCATTTGCTTGAAAGCACATAATTTCTTCACATCTTCACTTACTTGGATTCCAAGTAATAGAAAGAAAATATGAATCTGGGAGGAATCCATCATGGGGGATCCCCCACTCGATTCTATCCCTGGCACTTCTCTCCTTAAATCCCTCATTAAATCTCAAAATGTTAACAACCTTTGGGATATTTCCCTCTGGAAAAGAGACAGATCCAAAGATTGGGCGAGGTGGTTTCTCCCTGACTCCCCCCCCCATTTGCTCAATGAAAAATATTTTTTTCTCTCTCTGTTGCAAGGGAAATCACCGATCTCCAAAATAATCAAGGACACTCAAGGCTGGGGTAGCCTTTTAGGTGACTACTCTGTGGCAACAGGCTACAAACCGCTCATCGTTGTTCCCCACGTTCCCAAAAACCCGAGAGTCTAGAAAGGGATTTGGCAAGTCAAAATCCTACCTAAAGTTAACTTCTTCATATGGACTTTATCCCATAATAGTATCTTGACTGGCGAGAACCTCTAAAAAAAAGGCTCGGAAGGCCCTTCATGATGCCCTCTCTGCTTCTCCCAAGAGGAGTCAGTTGGCCATCTACTTCTCAACTACCCCTTTGAAAAAGAAGTATGGAATTTAGCACTAATTAGATGGGCCCCTGCTTTTCAATTCCCCCCAGATATCCCCTCTTTGCTAAGTAATTGGGCCTCCCTTTGTCCCTTCTCTCTCAAATTCAAATATCAACTTACGTGTTGCTGGTTGACTCTTCCTAAATTTATCTTATGGAAAAATTGGCTTGAACGAAATGCCCATATTTTCAGAAGCAAGTCCTCTACCCCTATCCATGTTGATGTCAAAATAAAATCTGTCCTGGGAGATTTCCTCTCTTTCCTTTGGTCTACCTCCAACATTCACCCACTCTCCCCCCTAAAGAATCTTGGATCCATAGCCTCTCTCCATATCTAAAACCCCCTCACCCTAGCCAAAAGCACCCCCTCACCCTAGCCCAAAGCATGTCTCTGAGGCATGAGAATTACATATGGAACAAGTGGATTTCATAGCCTGGAGACATTCTCAACATAAACGCATCCTTTTCTGTGATGGAGTTTCCAAAGGAAACCTAGGGGAGGTAGGAGGGGGAGGGTTGCTCTATGGCCTCACTGAAGTCCAAGAATGGGTTTTTTCTTAGGGACTAGGGGAATACACCAACAACATGGCAGAAGCTTTGGGTCTCTGGTAAGGCCTCAACCAAGCCCAGGAGAATGAAATTAATGAAATTACGATGATAGGAGACTCTCAGCTTCTAATATATGCCTTGTTAATTAATTCATCGCCAAGCCAAATGAAAATTCTGCAAATACTCAAGAAAATCCAGAGACTCATTAAATCCTTCCGAAATATCAATTTTTTCCATGTACTTTGGCACTTGAATGGAGAAGAAGATAAGGCATCAAAATCCACTACCCCCTTGGGAAAGGGACTTCTCTCACTCAATGGGACCATGATCTTTTCACCAATTCCATAACGGATTGAGGGGGGCGACTCACAGGTGGTCATGTCATCAGGGCCAGAGGTAGCAAGACGTCACACCTCACCATACGCCGGTCTGTGACATCACCTCAGTTATTTATGATTTTCATGTGAGAAGGTACTTCCCTCTCCAGATTTTGTCACTCTACGTATTCCAAAACAAGGTTTCCATTATACCCAATATGCAACTTGGTACTGCGCCTATGTCTCTCCCTCACAACGTTCATGCGTTATTTCCCCTCTGAAATATGTACTGTCACGCTAGTTTTGGAAGTAATCTTGGGGCTGCATTTGAAACTCCTCCCCATATCTTAGAATTCTCTTCTTCGGGTGGTAGTCTGCAAAGCTTGGATACCTTTGCATGGTCTCTTTCTCTTCAAACTCCTCCAGAATTATCATCGTCTCCCCTCATGGCTTCTACCTCTGAGTCTGCTACTCCCTCCAATCCTCCCCCATAACTGGAATTGGAAATTCGTGAATTGAAAAGGAAGTTAAGAACGCAGAGAATATTATTTATTCAATTGTATGGGTAAGGTGGTAGAAGGTTCGACATTATGGAGGAAGACCTCAACCAAATCAGGGAAGAATCTTATGAATCTCTTACGTAGTCTATGCATGTGGTTAGCGACCGTATAGTGGATTTAGAAGACAGGATGGAAAGGTTGGAGCTGCAAGTCGCCAGGATGACTCCTCATCATGATGCAAGGGTGAAGGGCCTATCAGGTGTTGATCCCCCAATTCCTGAGCAGCAGGCATAATGACTGGTTCTTGTTCTTTTTTTGGCTCCTGCTCAGATTTTGTTAGCACTGAAGAAACTATGTTTGCTGGTTTTATCTTTCATAGTAGTTACATTTTTGAACTTTAGTCTGAATAGGAATTTATGGGCATTGTTATATGCAGCCTATATATGTAATTTTGGATATTATGCACAGGATGCAGGCCTGAACTATGTAGATGTTCCTACAGTGGTCATACCACTTCTTTTTTAATACAAAGTAAAAAAGAAAACATTGATTCAAAAACTCAAAAACGTGGGCTCGCTATGTTTTTTATCCACTAGGAATTCGATTGACTTTTGAAGTTGATATGAGATGTTTATCATTAAACCCACACTAGAGTTTTCAAGCCACTTTGGTTTCGCTTCCA
Organism: Picea sitchensis; assembly: GCA_010110895.2. NCBI lineage: Eukaryota > Viridiplantae > Streptophyta > Pinopsida > Pinales > Pinaceae > Picea > Picea sitchensis. The sequence continues at coordinate 9,451 of SNQJ01S0126276.1, forward strand.
ATGATTTGAGGTTGTGGTGAAATTTTTGATACACTGTCGAAAGGTCCTTGCGATTCCTTTCAGTCTTTCAGGCCAATTTAATATATTTTAGTTATGATTATTGTCAAGCCAAAATCATGGGTTATTGGTCTCCTACAGATCGTTTTACCATTTTAAAAGAACATATATGGTTTTGGGGAAAAAGAAAAGTCTACGAAAGTTGACAATTATGGAATTTTCCTTGAATTTGATATTAAATTGTTTGAAGGTTGTAGTTAATGGATGATGTATGATGAGGTGTTATAAAAGAAATGGTTGTGGCTCGAATGAGTTTTGGTTAAGGGGATTCTTGCTATTTCAAATCGGCTTGGTGAATAAGGGTAAAATAGTTCCAGCAAAGAATATTATTATAAAATATAGAATTAATGAATGATATTTTATTTAATGGAACAATAACCATCTTACTTCCGTCCATTATATCACTTTTTCTCTCATTATATGCTTATCATTCTCCCAATAACATTTAATTCACTTCCTTGTTCTGTTATTATAAATTCATTCAAAGGATTTGGATGATGATTTCGGTGAAAGTTTCAATATGAAGGCACTATTTTATAAAGGAAAGGCTCTGCATTTTTCTTGAACAATATTCATTTTTTGTTTCCCGTCATGATATCATTTTTCATTCATTAAAAATCCCCCCATCTTCCCAATAACCCTATAATTCCCCGTTCATTTGAAATTAATTATTAAATTTAGTATTTGGTGGATTGTATCAATGGATGGATTGCACATGCTTTTGTTGTGAATAATAGATCCAACATATCGATTTTATTTAGGTAGAGTATTAGTGAATGGATTGTTAAAAATTTTCGTATTCTGATTGAAATATTTCTTCAGGATGGGTTTTTTTAGCAGGGGCAGCAATGGCAAAGGTGAAAATAGAGGTAGAGGAAACAATTGGAAAAAATGCCATAGAATTCCATGATTCTCGATACATTTTGACATTGATCCGCAAGAACTAAATCAAATATTTCAAGCTGGGTTAATCAACCTAGTTGGCCAATGGATTCTCCAACCCCGACCTGAGAGGCCTCCTTTCCAACCACATCAAAACTTCTTTGGTATCTGTGTTCCCTCTTACGTTTCTATGCAGCCAGAACCACCTGCCAATGATGGTTGGCAAGAGATCGTCCATCATCCTGCTGCATATAATAATGGTTGGCCTACAATATTGTTACCATTACCTCCTCCTCCACTACCACTCAATCCAAATGCCCAAGTTGATTGTATTGTTTCGCCTGTCTAGTCATCACATGAAAGAAAAAGGCTCAAAACCACCATGCCCGAACCAAAGATAGATAAAGGGGAAAAAGTGACCAATTCCCCTAACTCTTCCAAAAATTCCTCTGAATCAGTGTCCTCCCATATTCACATCAACGACAATTTCTCCCATGTCATCAGCGAGATCCATCCTTAAGGTTCCAATTAGCCTAAGGATGCAACAGAAAGATAAAAAGAGGGCAGTAGTGGAAAGAGGAAAACCGCCTCTCATAACAAGTATTGGTTTTGATGTTGTTATTGGTATGGAAACAAACTGTTTGTTTTGGACAAAAAACATATATTTAGATAGATTGTTTTTGGACAACATGGATATTATCCTATTTTTGGTCGACAATCATATTTTATTTTTTTTAAATATAAAAATGTTTGACTATTTATGTGAACGAGAGTTACAAGGAAAATGTTGGAGCATATCTTGGGTTATTTTATTTCACATTATGCTGATTATTGAAGTCAATAAAAAGGGAATAACAAGGAGGAGTCATATTTTGTTAAAATTTAACAAAGAGGCTAGGGGTCCCACCTATTTAGTTATTATTTAATAGACCCATATTTATTATTATCTATTTGTCTCAAACTAGTGATTAAGCTAACTAAAGCTTAACAAAAGAAAGGTAGTTAAACTACCATAACTTGTTTTGAAGAAGAACAAATGCTCAATCGAAAGAAGAGACAAGAGAGGAGAGACAATAGAAGGAGAACTTTTGATATAAGGTCTGCTCTATGGTTGTGATATTTTTTTTTCTTCATTCATTCTGAGTTTACTAGAAAGCTAAACCATCTTGATGACAACAAGGTCTTATTGAAGGCAACAGGATTCAAAACTAAACCATATCTTTCAACAACTTGTTTCTAAAGGTTATGATCTTGTTTGGTAGTCTGTGTGTTCTTGTTTGTTTATGGATTAGATTTCATAACTGATAAAGTATATTTTGCAAAGTCAAGTGACAACACTTTTATGGCAAGATGATCCAGATCTTTAGCTTCAGTTTATTTTGTTGTCAGAGTCTTTTTTTATGGTGTCCATCCGAGGCTTCTAAATCTGACTTTGGTCCCACCCTCTCATGTGTTTGTAAAGAGAATTTTTCTTTGTATCTCATAATGAAATTAATACAAAAAAAATCAATGTTCTGATTTCAGTCACATGCGTATCTTATGATATTGTTCAAATTTTACTTTTATTCTCGTCTCTTTTCCTATACACACTTATGTATATCTCCGTTTTGTTTTTTTTCACAGTTACATACAACATACAAATCAACCTTGGTCCCTAGTACATAGTACCTGTGGATTAAGATATTTTTTTGAATTAAAGGTTATAAACCCTGGGTAACATTCCCAACTATATTTCCTTAGCCTAGCAAGATTTGAAAATGCTTGAGTAAGGTTCTTCATACCTTTTCCTCAAAATTTATTTGGCAACCATATTGGGGATATCTTCCATATCCTTCTGGTTGATTGTATCACGATTATATTTCATTTTTCTGTTTTGTCTGATTACTCTTTGACTGATTTTTTCCATGACAATACCTGTTATGAGACAACCCAATATTGGAAATGGTCTTGATGACCAAACTGACATTTCATTGACTTTATTTAACATTATTTTAGAAACTTCTAGTACTTGTGCTGAACTTGAACGTTCTTGGTAAATAATTGAAAGGAACATAAACATATGTGAACACTGGGAAGCCAGGAAAAGGTAGCCCGAAAATCAACAATAACCTCCCTCTTCAGTATTTTATTTAATTTCCTTTAATCCTCGCATTTCTTGAAGGAGAAGAGGGTTTTCCCTTGAAGCTACCCCTATTTTTGAAATAGGAAGAAGGAAAATTGTCTTATCAACTCAACAAAGTTCTCTTAGGAGGACCTTATCTTATTTTGCTAGTTCATCTCCGTCACCCATACCTATCACTTTCAACATGACATCTGCGGGCAGTGGTAGTAGCATCGGAGGTCCATCCTCCTCACAACCTTCATCTTCATCAGTGATTGGTAGTATATACAGTCATCAAGTCCCTATTCAATCCATTACTAACCCTACTAATGTCATTAAGAAATATGGACTTTTCCAATTTGAGGAAGATGCTACAACCACTCCATGTCACATATCTTCTCCCTTGAATCTCACACCAGCCACCCACCCATTACCAAAATTCAAGGATCATTTACCTAGGTTCTTGGGAAATGGCACCGTTACTATGAATGAACACCTGGTAGCATTCTCTAATGCTTGGCATAACATGGTGGCTAACGATAACGACACTTGCATGCATTTATTTGTTAATTCTCTCAAAGGGAAAGCCACAAAAAAATTCTTTGACCTCCCTCCCAAAATCCTTTCAACTTGGGAAGAATTGATATATTGGTTCAAATCCACTTATGGACAGCCCAAGAGTCCAGCTGAGAAGTTAAGGGAATACAACAATATTTCTTATAAGGATGGTGAAACCATTAAATCTTTTAACCTTTGCTTCACCAAACTATATAATCAAATTCCCGAACTAATCTCTCTTCAAAATCAAGTTGCTTTCATGCATTATTATAATGTATTACCTTCTTTGTATCATCATAGAATTGAAGAGAAGGCTATCAATCATCTCGGTTCCGCCCTTTAGGCTTGCCTAGAATATGAAGAGCAACTAGAAAGAACGAGTCTTCCTAAGGGAGACTTGGTCAAGAAAACATACATGTTTGCCATTCTACAACTCATGCAAGATATGAAAAATAGGATGATAGCTTACGAACAGAAACAAACTTCTTCCCCCTCTTCCCTCAGGGCTTCTTCTTCTTCCCTAGCGCCTTTTAGAAACATGAATGAAAACACTTTTCAGCCTAAGGCCATACTGACTTGCAATTGGTGTAATTTCTATGAAGAAAATCATGATGAGAATACCTGTGAGGTTAAAAAGAATGTTAGAGATAAGATATTTGGAAAAAAGCACAATACTACGATCATTGTTTTAGATTGGACTAAACCAGAGGATGTTATGGTAATCAATACAAGGAATAAATATTACACTTCCCAGGGAAAATTCGATATTCCCCGTACTTCTTCTGCCCCAAGCTCATCTTCTCAAAGTGTTGATACACAAGTTGTCAAAACTTTGGATAATCAAGTAGTGTCTTCTCCTCTTCCCTCATTTAAGTACAATATCCTAAATTAGTTGTCTAAGATCAAAGATGATGCTACTCTTTTGGACATGGTTTCCATCCCAAAACAATAGAGGCATTGCAAGGACTTCATGTTGGGAAACGTTTCTACTATAGCCAATTATTTTAAGAGTCAAAGGAAGAGGACTCAACTGTAAATAAGATAGGTGTAAATAATTTTAGGAACCCTGTAAAAAAAACCCCTTTCTATATTTCAGTAAAAATCATGGATAAGATAGCTCATTGTTTCCTAATTGATGGAGGTTATGGCCCAAGTGTGATGTCTAAAATTATCATGGAAGATCTTGGATTATCTTGCACTAACAAAAATTCTAGAAACTTTCTCTCTTATAATAGTTTGCAGCAATCAACTATAGGTGAAATCAAGGATGTAACCTTTGTTTTGTGTGCGCATCCCAATATAAGAACAACCCTCAACATCCAAGTAATTAATATGTCGGTAAGTAACTACTCAATTATTTTGGGAATAGATTAAGCCTTAACTGGTGGATACCTTTCACTTGATGGTACACATTTGTCCATCCCTCAGAATGGAAAGAACATTATAGTCCTTAGGGAGGGAATACTTTCATCGTATATAGAGAGTGTTCCCCAACCTAATGTAAATTATCTCGAAGAGAATTTGGGAGTGTACTCTATCTTTGCTGATGAAGGTGATACTATACTTGAACCAATTTATTTCAATGATGGCATGTTTCACATGAATTTCAATGTCTCATGATCAAATGAAGGAAATGGAGTCGACATCATTCTATATTCTCCTGTAGGTAAAATCCACAATTTCTCTTATAGGTTGGAATTTTCTTGCACAAACAATGTCACCGAGTTTGAGGCCTTATTGTTAGGCATAAAAAATGAATATAACCTTGGTTGTGGCCACCTTACATTTTTTTGCGATTTTTAATTTGTTTTAAATCTTGTACGAAAAATTTACGTAGCAAGCAATAAGTTACTTAAGCATTATACTCAAGCTGTTTGGATGTTGATTTCAAATTTGTTATCATTTAACATCACTCATGTTAAGAGGGAACTTAATTCAATGGCTGATAGGTTATTTTTTTTGAATCATCTCCTACCCGACAACGTTTACCTCAAAGAATTGATTGTATGTTACAATATTTATATCTCCCTCACATCCCTGATAATGTAGAATCATGGCACGTTTTCTCGAGTGATGAAGGCATTTGCGCTTTCATACAAAATGAACCATTCAAGCCCAAATAAATAATCTCAGTTGAATATGACAAATTTCCTAAAGGCTTGACTCCTCTCGAAGGTTCATTTTCATCAAGTGAGGTAGGAAACAAGGAAACACATAAGGAAGAGGAGTCAAAAAGGAAAGTTGGTGATACCATTTCCTTAAATATTGGGACATTCGAATCTCCAAAGATCATTAAATTAGGTGCCCAATGTTCTGATGAAGAAAAAGAGAAATTCACAGAGTTACTCCGTGAATTTCAAGATTTTTTTTCCTGGTCATACAAGGATCTTCGTGATTTTGATCCTTCTCTCATACAACATGCCATTCCTATCAAGGAAGGGGTAAAACTAGTTAGTCAAAGACAAAGACCTATTAACCCTGCGCTCGAAGCTACTATTAGAAAAGAATTGGAAAAATTGTTGATAGCTAATATAATCTTTCCAGTTAAGTATTATGAATGGGCTTCAAATTTGGTCCCTATTCGGAAAACTACCGACCATATCAGATTATGTGTCGACTTCCGCGCATTGAATAGAGAAAGTATCAAAGACCATTTTATGCTTCCCAAAATGGAAATGATTCTACAACAGGTTGCAAGGTCTCAAATGATGTCTTTACTTGACAGATTCTCTAGGTATAATCAAATCAAGGTAAAGATGATTGATAGGTATAAAACCACATTTACCACACGTTGGGGCACATTTGCTTACAAACGCATGCCTTTCAGTTTATCTAATGCGGGTGACACCTTTAAAAGAGATATGCCAATATCTTTTGATGATCTAATTGGTAAGATTATCCAAGTTTATCTCGATGATTTGACTGTTTATTCTAAAAAATGATTGGATCATTTTGGTCATCTTAGAAAAGTTCTCATGCATCGCAGAAACTTTGGCGTTTCTTTGAATCCTTCCAAGTCTATTTTTGGTTTCATGAAGGGTAATCTTCTTGGTCACATTGTTTATGATTCAAGGATAAGTATATATCCAGAGAGGATTACTGGCATTCTAAACCTCCCCGCCCCCCACCTCCAAGAAAGAAGTTCAAGCTTTCATGAGCATCATTAATTTTGTTCGTAGATTTGTTCCAGATTTTGTTGTCATGGTTAAACCCATCCATAATATTTTGAAGAAAGATTCTTCTTTTTCTTGGACATATGATGTCAATAATTCTTTCCTTAGGATTAATAAAGTGATAAGTTCTACGCCAGTTTTGGCGAAACCAAATTTTGAGAAAGATTTTATAGTATATACCAATGCCACTGAGGAAGCAATTTCTGCTATCCTCTTACAATGAGATGACCAGAATAATGAAAAACCTGTAGCTTACATGAGTCAAAGTCTATCAGATGAAGAGGTCAAATATTATTACACTGAGAAACATGATTTCGTTCTTGTCAAAGCTATAGAAAAATTCTACCATTTTATTTTGGGCAAACATACGCATGTAAAAGTCCCTTTGTCTGATATCAAGTTTCTAATTTCACAAACTTATCTTTAAGTAAAACTAACACATTGGCTTGCAAAAATTCAAGAGAATGATTTGGAAATCATGACTTCAAAGACAATCAAGGGACGAGACTTAGCCCTTCACTTAGATCAACACCCTGAACCAAGTGAAGAACTTGACGATCAAGATAATCCTCTTTCAGTGCTATTTTATATTGAAAATCAAAATCTCCCTATATCTGATCATCCTTGGTATAAAAATATGGTGTATTATTTGCAGTATCAAAGGTGCCCAGATGACTTAGATCCTCATCAAAGAAGGAGACTCTGCCTTGAAGCTTCTAAGTATATCATTTTAGGGAACTCCTTGTTTAGAAGATCTGTTGATGGTTTACTGCTACGATGTGTAAATGATGAAGAAGAACATAAATTATTACACAAAGTACATGGATCATCAACATATGTCATCCATATTGGTGGACAATTTTCATCTAAGTCTACTTCTTTTAAGGTCATAAGAAATGGATATTACAGGCCTTTGATATTTCAAAATTCTTATAAATTTTCAAGGTCTTGTGATAAATGGAAAAAATCCACTGGCAAAGAACGTCTTTCTTCCATGCCTTTACAGCCTGTTCCTTCGGATTTCCCTTTTTCTAAGTGGGGTCTAGACTTTATTGGTCCAAAAAAGCCTTCATCCTTTGCAGGACATATCTTTATTTTGACAACTACTGATTACTTTACTAAGTGGACTGAGGTTGTCCCTCTTAGACATGCGCAAGATGAACAAGTAATCTCTTTTCTAGAGTCTAATATCTTTTCCAGATTTGGCCTTCCATTAGAAATCATTAAAAACAATGGTCGAGCCTTCATTTCTGCAAAATTGACCCAATTTCTGGCTAAATTAGGTGTGAAGCATTTCACTTCATCTGCTTATTACCCTCAGGGAAACGGACAAGCAAAGTCTACTAATAAAAACCTATTCACAATTATAAAGAGAATCATAGAAGGCAAACCTCGCCAGTGGCACACACTTCTAACTTATGCTCTTTCGACAGACTGTACTACCACCAAAGAAAGTACATGATTTAATCCTTTCCATATCATGTATGGCCAAGAGGATATTCTGCCTATTGAATTGGAACTTTCTTCCTTATGATTGATGTTAGAGACTGAAGAATTAAGTCGTTCTGATGTTTCTCAAAGGATAAATACGTTGATGGCCCTGGAATAACAAAGAAATTTTTCCTTTGAAATTTTGAAGAGGTGTCAACAAGGGGGAGGCCTTTTTTGCTAAGGGTTTAGTTATCTTAGGTCTGTGATAAACCTAGTTTCAGTGGGATATTTGCAGTGGTGAATATTGTGGTGAAACAAAATGGTGAGTAGTTATAAAATAAAGAAAAAAAAGTTAATGGAAAAAGTTTTGATTTATGGAAGCTCAAGATGGAGGATATTTTGATAGACAAAGATCAATGGGTCACTGTGGATTCGGGTACTACACCTACATATATGTCGACAAAATATTTGATGAATTTGGATAGGAAGGAAAAGAGAACAATCCAATTGTGTCTTTCAGATTCAGTGTTATTGAATGTCGTAGGATAAACTATAGCCAATGCATTATGGTATAAGTTAGGGGATTTGTATTAGTCTAAGTCCCTTGTAAATAAATTTTTCCTTCGAAAGACATTGTACCTAATGAGGTTGAAGGATGGTCCATAATCAATTAAAGAGCATTTAAATTCCTTCAATACCATGGTAAGTTAATTGTTGCACATCGATATTAAAATTTCAAATGAGGATAAGTGTGTTAGTTTACCGTGTTCATTGCTATATTCATGGGATAGTATGCTTGTGGTTATTTCTTGTAATGCAACCACATTAAAGTTTGATGATGTGGTTTCATCCTTTTTATTAGAAGAAATGAGGAGGAAAGCCATGGATAGCAAGAGCATGGATTCCTTATCTGTAAGAGGATGTACCCTAGATAGAAATAAAAATATGTCCTTGAGTGGGAGATATAAATCTAGAGGTAGATCTAAATCTTTAGGAAAATACTTAAAGAAATGTCGTAAATGTGGTAAAGTTGGGCATTTCATGAAGGATTCTAGATAAAAAAAAGTGTTGAGAGGGGGAAGGGATATGATGGCGTTCCTTACACAGAAGGGAAATATTCCTCCTCAGAAGGAGGGGATGTGTACTTGGTTTCATCAAGCACACATGCAGATCATGATGTATGGCTAATCTATTTAGGTGCTTCTTTTCATATGAATCCTCATGATGAGTGGTTCTATGAATATGAAAAGTATAAGGGAGATGCCATTTTCCTAGGAGATGACTCAATAGCCAAAATCACAAGACGTGGAAAGGTCAAGTTGTAGCTCAATGATAGAAGGATTAGAACACTCCCCGAGGTTTTGCACATTCCAATGCTGGCAAGAAACTTGATATTTGTAAGTAAAATGAATGATGTAGGTGTACATACTATGTTCGAAAAGGAAACTTATAAAATGGTTCAAGGAGAAATGGTGTTGATGAGGGGAGTTCATAATGGAACTCTATAGAAGATGTTGGGAAGCACAATCAATAATGGGTGTAATAGTTTTGTTATTCTTGAGGGTGAAGAAGACAAAACCCCTATGATATCTAGATAAAAGACAATGTTGTGGCATCAAAGACTAGGAAATATTGAAGAGAAGGTCCTTGGATCACTAATAGTATGATTGAAGGTATGATTGATTGTACACTAGGTTTGGATTTCTGTGAACATTGCATATATGGTAAATAAAATTGGGTAAGACTATCATATGGTACTACAAGAGAAAAGGGGATCTTAGAGTTATTCATTGATCTGAGGTAGGGTATTTAGAGCTCTGTATTTAATAAACATTCTCCAAGTCCCATAATTCTTGGGAACTATGATGGTAGGTGACCCACAAGGTGAGGTACTTGTTCAGATAACTCTCTGCTCCAATATCATTGCAATCATTTATTTACTTGATCCACTTCCAGTATGGAGTATCAATATAGTCCTATGTTTGGAAATGGATAGTCAAGAAGTGGTTGTATGCAAGCTCCACTTTTCTCTTAGATGGTAACCCTTTAGGATTGTGGAACACTTATCTAAACAATAGCTAGAGCTCCACCAACTTGTGTTTTTCTCTTTAGTACATCCCTCTAAAAATTTCTTTACCTTTACTAATTCTTCTCCTTGTGTACTTTATTTCAGGAAGAGAAATAAAAACTTCATACTTGAGGTAATTACTTTCATGTTTTGGTTATCACTTACTAGATAGAACTTGTATTTACCATTGTGTGCATTAATGATAAAAAAATTTTATCCTTGACCAAGTGGTATTTTTTTTCTCTTCCTAATGAATATTGCATCCCATAGGTACATGTAAGGGATTCTAAAAACTATACCAACACACATCAAGTGACATTGCATATACCCCAGTTTCATCAACATAGTTTGCACATATAATAAATTTGATATTACATTGCTTAGTGACCTTTTTCTCTACATCCTTGTTTACCCATTTCATTGGGTATGGGTGAGGATCTTCATGAACACCCAATATAGGATTACTTACCAAATCCTTTGCTATCAGGTTGTTTTATGAACCAAAATCAAATAGAGAATCCACCTTTGTCTTATTGACTTAGATATTGATATGGAAGAGTTTAGTAATCTCATTCTCTTCCTCTGGATGGAGGCTACCAAGATTCAACTCCTTTTTCATTGTAGTGAATATGTTTGTGTCTACATTTGAGCTACTCTCTACTAGGTTTCTTAAATCTATGACTAACATTTTACTCTTCTTGGCCTCCTTGGAAGTGCCTTGGTGGTTTTTCCACTTGGAATCATTTGGTTATCCTTTCTTCTTGTCCATGTCCAAATAATATGCTTGCACACAAGCCTCATCAATGGTCCAAGATTTATAGAGAATGACTTTCTTCCTTTGATGAATGTGGAGACTAATTATATACTTGAGGAGTAAATTTGGGTTCATGGGAGATATATGCAACATAATGTCTTTTTTTTCTAAATTCAGTGATGTACTTTTATAAACTTTTCACTTGCTTCTATTAGAAGTAATGCAATGGATATATTGGTCATCTTCATACTCAATAGGGTATATATGGGACTTAATGATGGTTTTAAACACCTCCCACTTAGTTACTAGGGGATCACCTTCCATCCTAAGTGTATCCATGTGGATTTCACACCATATTTAGGCATGTCCCTCTAAATTCAATTAGGCAAATGGTATTTTCTCTTATCCTTTATTATGAACACTAAAATAGACTTCTAACTATTGCAACCATTGATTCAATTGAATATCATCAATATCACCTTGACAGGGTTTGATGTCCAATTTTGCTTCCACTTTGAACAAAGATTGGGAAGAGGTGATGTTGTAACATGAACTCTCTTTCTCTAGCTCATTTTCCCATTGTTATTTGTCTCCATATTTCTTGTCATATCCAACTTTTGAGTTAGAGATAACAAAAACTTTGAAATTTCCAAACCGTCTCTCTAGAGGTTCTATTAGGATCACCATGTTGCAATATATGTTACAGACTTGTGCTTCCAAATTTGAAAATATCTCCTCCAAGTCATCCCTTGGATTGTTACTATAGTCATCTACCATGGGTAAGGTTTTGAGAATTCTTTGTTTAATCCAATTTATGAATCCCACAATTTCCCACAAAACCCCAATGAAAATTATTTTGATACTAGTGTGATCTATAAACTACCATGGATATTCCACTAGAATATTTCATCAAAATAGATATTATATGTTTTAAAAAAATAATTTTTACATAGTTTTTTATTAAAATTAAGGCTAGATATTACTAGCTTAGTTCTCAAAATACCAAAAAAGGACAATATTGAAATAAAAGAAGCTAAAGTCAAGTCTCGCTAGCGCAATTGGTTTCAATGGGCCTCATTCTGTAAGGTGGCTCAATGATCCAGATTTTATGAGAAGAACGAAATGACTACATATTATTAACATGTGCTTAACAAAAAATAACAGAGATATACTAAAACTGGTTTTCTATTCAATAAGGAAATAAGCTGAAACTATAAAATGTAGCGGAAACAAGCTTGTTGGAATGGTGGTGGTTTATCTTTGAGAAGAGATGTGACGGTTGCGCTCATTTGCAAGAACGTGATTACAATGAGGCTTTGAAGGCCTTTTTACAATAAACAGGAATGCCAAAAACCATAGACATCAAAAAACCTAACCCTAGGAGATGAAGCGCCAAAATTCATGTGGGCCCCATTTGGGTAAGTTAGTACATCAACTTCTCGGGGTCGTAACTTTTGCATACGATCTTCGTTTTAGGCGTATGATATCCCGTTGGAAAGGTATTGTTGAGGAGATTAATTTTTGGGGATCAATCATTCTTTATAATATCATTTAGAATATTGATCCCGAAAAACCTTCATTTAGGACCTCAAAATGGCCCCGAAAGTTAAAACTGCTAAAAATAGTAAATTGCCAAAATTGTTAGAAAACTATTTTGATCCAGTTGGAAGAGGTGGGTGGCCACCGATATCCATCTAGATCAATCCTCCCTCCTTATGAAGAAATGGTCTCCATTGCATTGAGGTCCCCCATTAGATGAGGAAATTTCTACTGAATTTGGCCCCGGGTGAGCCACTTGCCTTGGTGCAAGAGATGCCCTGCTTTGATGACTCGATAAAGCTAGATCCTTTATTGTCAAGTGACCTTGATATGTGTGTCCAAAATATGATCGTTGGATTCCTGTTGTATGCAATCGGGGTTGAGATCTGTCAGTGTCAGCTTCTCTGCTACATCTGAGGTGTCCAATAATGGTGGGAAATAAGGGTGAAGGAGATCCACGTTGAACACTGGGTAAAGGCCAAGGAAAGGAGGAATATTGAGCTAAAAATAATTATCCCCCACAGACTTGGTGATGGTGTACGACCCATAACGGAGTGGGAGAAGCTTATGATGGGGTCATGTAAGGCTTTCTTTCTGCAAGTGCAACCAAACTTTGTCACCCACCTGAAACTTATGTGGCACCCGATGTTGATCATGGCGTTGCTTGTACTTGTCATTGGACTTTTGTAGGATATCCTGAACCTGTTGGTGGATGTGCTAGATTTGCTCAATGAACCAGGTGGCTTTTTCAACTTTAGTTGGAGCAGGAGGTGAGTCGGTCGAGGTGACCGCAAGAGGAAATGAAACATCTATAGGACCTAATGGTTGGAATCCCAACCCCACCTGAAAGGGGTTGTGGTCAGTTTAGCTATGCAGGGCTCGGTTGTAGCTATGTTGGACATAGGGAAGGATCTCATCCCATGTGCAAGGGTGATTTGAATTATACATGCAAAGGATATGCACAATCATTCGATTGATGACCTCGGTTTGGCCATCTGTCTCGGGGTGGAAGGCCGTGGATTTGGTGAGCTTGTTGTCTAGTAGTGACCAGAGGCTCGACCAGAATGTGCTGAGAAATTGACTATCCCGATCTAAGAAAATGGTTTGTGGGATTCCAAAATGTACCCAGACTCGTTCAAAGAAGAGCTTGGCAGTGGCCTCTACTGTGATGTTCTTCTTGTAGGAAACCAGAATCACCATCTTAGAAAAGCGATCAACAACCACAAAAACACAGTCATTTCCCCTCTTGGTGGACGGGAGGCCCGAAATGTAGTCGATTGAGATGGATTCCCATGGCCTGTCAGGAGTAGGAAGAGGGGTGTACATGCCATGTTTCTTAGTGGTCGGTTTGGCAATAGCGCAGGTAGTGCAGGACCTGATATACTTGCTAACCTCCTGTCGAAGTTTCGGCCAGTAGAAATGTTTCTGAAACATCGCCACTATATTTTTGACGCCGAAGTGTCCTGCCACCCGACTGTAGTGGGCTTCCCAGATTATCTTTGCTCGCTCGCTTGATGGAACACAGATATGGTCTAGACGACACAACAACCCATCCTAAAGATGGAAATTATCGACAACTGCATTTGCACCCAACATTTGGTAGGTGGTGGCGAAGTCCGGGTCTGTCTCATAGAGTTGGGGCCATCCAGAGGTCTCATGGCCACAAGAGTCTAGCATCGTGGTGAGTGACGTGACTGGCGGTCTGCTAAGGCAATCAACGATGTGATTGGTGCTTCCTGTTTTATACTTGATGTTGAGGTGGAATTGTTGCAACTATGTGGACCACTTTTGATGGCGATCATTCTGAAATTTTCCTTGTGTCTGCATGAACTGCAGTGGATTATGATTAGTGTGGATAATTGTCTCCTTCCCAAGAATGTAATGTCTCCACTGGCAGCAGGCTTGCACAATGGATTACATTTCTTTGTCATAAGTAGGGTACTTATGGACAACATCTGATCGTGTCTCACTATGATAGGCCATGGGTTGGCCGTGATGAGTGAGAACGATACCCACCGCATAGTCTGAAGCATATGTCTCGATTGCAAAGGGTTGTTGCAGGTTTGGTAGTAAAAGTACTAGGGTTGAGCACAAGAGTTGCTTCAGATCGTCGGACGCTTGTTGTTGAGACTAGCCCCACGAAAAAAATTTCCTTACCACCACCCTTGGTTATTTGGCTAAGGGCCCATGCAATATGGAGAATCTCAAAACGAACCTGCGGTAGAAATTGGCAAGGCCCAAGAAGCTCTGAAGCTCAGTGAGTGTGGTTGGGGATGGCTAGTCATGGATGACTTGGATCTTGGCTGGATCCACATGTACGCCATGATGATTAATTGTGTAGCCTAGGTAATGGACCCTGTCCATGCAGAAGGAACATTTTTCCAAGTTCACATATAGCTTGTGTTGTTGCAGGGTGTACAAAACCTGTTGAATATGCTACAAGTGTTCATCCCAGGTGTTGTTGTAAATGAGAATGTCATCCAGATACACCACTACAAAAGTATTGGTGAAGGGTCACAAGATATTGCCCATCATCCTCATGAAAGTGGTTGGAGCATTTTTCAAACCAAAGGGCATGAACAACCAATCAAAAAGGCCTTCCTTTGACTTGAAGGTGGTTTTCCATACATCTATCTATTTTATCAAGACTTGGTGGTAGCCAGACTTCAGATCAATCTTACTGAAGTATTTGTCCCCCATGAGTTGATCAAGGAGTTCGTCGATTCGGGGAATCGGGTACTGGTTTCTGACTGTGATTTTATTCAGAGCCCGATCATCAATGTAGAGTCACCAAGTTCCATATTTCTTCTGTACCAGCACGATTGGGCTCCCACAAGGTGATGAGATGGGATGGATGTGCCCCTTGTGGAGCGGTTCTTGGATCTGTCGCTTGATCTTCTCATTCTCTAACAGAGAGCAATGATAGACTGGCCCATTGGGAAGCGGTGCACCAGGGGTTAGATCGATGGGGTGCTTAACCTAGTAATGCAGAGGTACCCTGATAGGTGAGGAGAAGATATTTGAGTATTCTTCCATGACCTTATCTACTTTCTTCTACTGTGTGGAGAGGTCGGCCGTAGAGACCCTGGATGTGGCTGCGATCTTTCGCTTGTTCTGAGAGAAAATCATGAAGAAGACAAACTTCCCCATCTGAGAGATGACCTTCTTGCATTGCTTAGCAAATATCAAGGAAATAACACTAGGTGGGACTGCCTTGGGTATCCTGTACAATTTCTTGTTCAAAGTAATAATAACACTACGAGGCCTAGACTCATATATAGCATGATGTTTCCATAAAAAAGGTTGGCCCAAAAGAACATCACAAACTTCAAGAGGATCAACATCACACAATAACTCATCTTTGAAGGGCTTGATGTCGTATGACAGTCGACACTGTTGGTTGACGTGAAGATCGCTTCCTTGGTAGAGCCATCCAATGGTGTAGGGTTGTGGGTGCAGTGTTGTCGACAGGGAAAAGTGCTTGATGACCTCTTCTGAGATGAGGTTCTTCTGGATACCACTATCCACGATGAACTGCAGCGGAGTGCCTTTTACCCACATCTGTGAATGGAAGAGGCGTTCTCCTTCTTCTTGCTCATCTGGTTCACTAGGCTGGAACTTGGTGGTAGCAACAGTGGCACTGGGTTCTGTGTCAATGATCTGTCTTCCCCTTTCTGGTTCTGGCTCAGAGTCTGAATCCACATCTGAGTTAGAGGCTTTCACTTCGACCACCAGTGACTTCTTTGAGTGACAGTCAATAGTGTTATGCCAAGGGATCTTATGTAAGTCACACCACTTCCTGATATCTTTCTTTGTCTTTCTGGTGTCCTTCTTTTCATGCAGCTTGGACTGGTTGTCCTGATACTGTCCATATTTTCTCTGTCCTTTGTTTTGTGGGTTGGGGCTGCCCTTTCCTGGCTTTTGTTGTGAGGGGTTCCCAGGCCCAAATTGCCACATCTTTTGTTTGAGCTTCTGGTCGATTTTGATGGCATATTGGTAGGTCGCGCCCAAGGATGAGATGTCCAAAAATTATATTTTGGTCTGGATGTATCTATGCAAAGCGCCGCCATACTTGAGCACCAAATGTCACTCCAAATATTTGATACCTAGCTTGGTGCACAAGGTATGAAAGATATTCGTGAAATCTGGCACTGCTTGGTCTCTTTCTTGCCGCAGTGTGGTCCATTCGATATACAAGTCATTATAACTTTCGACAGGGTAGTATTGTTCCTTAATATCATCCTTGAAGGAATCCCAGGTGGTCGTGACTGTAAATAATGAGGGTTCCTCTGTTTCCTTTTTCTCACAGAAAGTTTCCCACCAATCTTTGACATGGGGAACGACTT
>SNQJ01S0126277.1:30354-51082 GCA_010110895.2 Picea sitchensis
AGAGATAAGCTGCCACCATTCTAGCGAGTCTTTCACTTTGTATTTTTACAGTCTCTGTACATTTCTTTCATTAATAGAAATCGTGTATTATTGTATATATGTGTTTATGGTTGCATCTCTAATACATTTATGTTATATTATTGAATATCTGTGATATCTCTGTGCATTTCTTTATTATATCTCTGCTCTCATTTCGTGTCAAAAATCATCCAGATCAAATGTCATCTAGGTATTGTATCTTTTGTAACTTCAAAGTCCAAGCTAAAGTGATTGCACAAATTACTTGTACTTGAAGATATTGGAAAAAAAAAATACTATGATCCACAACAAGAGAAACCAGAAAACACAGAGAAGAAAATCCCAACTAAACACGAGACTTAGGAGGGACTCATAGTGGAAGTATGGTTCACCGCGACCACTTCCATGACAATAATCATTTGATTTTGTAATAGGGAAACTCTGAATAATATTATTAACTAGCCTATGCCTCTTGAATATTATTACTATGTGAAACTCATGGAAAATTCAAAATGTTATACTCACAAGAGGTTCCAAAGTAGTTCATGACTTTGCTTCCAAAAATGGAAAAATGCCAACTACGTCTAAAATACTTAATTTTAGGGCCAAACAAGCAAAGTTGGTAGCAGTACAAAAAATATATAGAATTTGATATTGTTGGCTTGAGATTGGGCGAGTCTATAGCTTCCTATCACAACCATCTACTCGTAATATTTACACATGTTCTCTTTTCCCCGTCATCCTTTGCTTCACCATCCTTTGTATGGAGGTGGAATTCCACCTTTGTTGACATTTATGAACTAAGACAACTTGAATGATCTAATAGCAATTTTCCTCTAGAAGGCATATTTTGTTCCACTTTGTCAGTGGTTCACTCTAGCAAGAGGAAAAAAACTTTCACTATCTTCTATGTTGAGGTGTATTTTTTCCTTTGTTGACATTTGTGAGCTAATCCATCTCCCAGGGTCTAGTAGAAATTTGTCTCCCAGGGTCTAGCAAAGATTTACCTCCATAAGCCTCATTTTTTTCCACTTTTTCAATCCTTTATTCCAACAAATTGACTCTCTATGAATAACTTAGAACCTTTGATCGAAGCATAATTTGGTTCCAAGTTACTTACATGATTATAAATTAGAGTCTTTCACCTAATTATTTGTGTTGAACATCCCTCAATTCTTATGAAAAACTTTGAATTGCGATGGATTGTCTTGTTTGACTTTCTTTGCCTACTAAGATCCTAAATTAATTTTGGTATAATTATGGTGGGGGTGCTTGAGAGGGGGAATAATCACAATTACAAGAAGGAACATAACAATGATTGAATATTTTCTGAGGTCTAAAGGGAAGCCACCACAAGTCTGTTTTTGTGATTGATATAGGATTGTTTAAAGGTATGTTCATTGTCACTAAAAATTCTTATTTCTCTGCTAAGTTTAAGGTTGGATTTAGAACATATTTCAGGCTCTTTTAATGTTTTTTTTTGGAAGGTTAGATTAGGAAACGTTTGTTGTCCATTCACTTCTTCTTACAACCAATAAAACATAAAATACACCTCTATATCTTTTGCTCTTACATGTTGATATTGAAATATGCAAACCACAAGAATTTAACACATTTAATTTTTGGTCAACGTGACCCTAGAAAAAACCAGTGAAGAGTAAATATAATATGGAGCTTGAACAAAAAATATCACAATAGAGATAACAAGTTTTCTACAACCAAACTTAATTAATATTGAGACAAAACAAAGAAAGGCCCATGGAGGGTGAGCTTATCGTTATTGTCTCGATCATGGTGATGGATTTTGTAGTAGAAATGGTAAGTTTTTTTAATTCCTTAGTCTCTTGGACATCTACCTACGAATTGGCCAATGTCTAAATCTCCTTTCCAGCTTCACTATCCTCTCCTTTAAGTGTCAATTATCCTCTTGGATCTACAAATTAAATCCTCTTAATTATTTCAGCCTCTCTCTTTTTAATGCCTTTCCCATGATGGGCTTGATTCCTCCTCAAAATGTCTGTAGCTTCTTCAAGGTTACAAATTAAACCACTATGATACCAATCTAATTTGTAAATGGTAATCCTAAGGCATTCTTGTTTCACCAAAATATATCTTCTTACAAAACTAAAATATTCTCAGTCTACAATTAATTACAAGGTTTTTGTCCTTTGTCTACATGGGTATCGCTATTTAGACTTAGGCTCAAGGATTCTGTCAATATCGAATTCACAATGCCCCCCTTCAATATTTTAAGACATATATCAATTCATTTCAATTCAAACACATCCCATATGTGTATCTTATTTTGAAAAGTATTAAAATTTATTATTTGAAAGTGATTGCATAACAATTAAACTTTTCAAGGTGAACCATTAATGGTAAAAAACCAAACAAAATGGTATTTTGCAAATCAATTTTCTTACATAGCACTCAATCCCATTCCTCTGCCCATATGTTGTAGGTAACAATAACGCTTTGTGGCTCTTCATATCACTTTTCATGACATAAATTTTCCACATTTGACTCACATCTACATTCTAGCAAGGGACAGTGGAATTTGTAGATGAAAAATATTCTAAAGGTTGTAATATTCAGCCCAATATTGATCAATTTCCCCTATGGTTTCAACAATTCATAAATCGACGAAATGAGCACAAGGATTGGACTATTATATGTGAATTCCTCACAAACCAAATAGGAAATATCATAATCAACAATTAATCTAGATAAAATGATCTCAATCAAAGGCCAAAATTGATTACTCAATGTGGCCAAATACTTCTCCATGGGATGGCTAAATCATTTTTATTCAATAGCTAAAATTGTCCAAAAGAAATAATCCATTGCCACATTAAGTTGATTTGAATGAGTGACCAAATTGATTTCTCAATGAAATGGCATTGAAATAATTCAAAGAATACAATTTCTAGTCAATCTATGATCAATGGAATCACTTCTTCATTCAATAGAATTACTTACATACTCCAAAATTATGTGGAATTATAAATGCATTGGGAATGAGAATAAGAATTTCCATCATCCAACATAAAACACATGTTTGTAAGTCTATATGCCCAATTAATTAATTAATTAATGTGTGTGTGTGTGTGTGTGTGTGTGTGTGTGTGTGTGTGTGTGTGTGTGTGTGTGTGTTTGACTCTATGGGAGTTGAGGTAATTTTAAATGGAAGTATTTGATAGAATTGGAGGCACGGATGAGGCTTTATGGATCGGAAATTGAATTCAATATGAGTCGACGCTTTGAATTTGAATGAAAAGAGGTGGGAAATTTGGTGGAATATGTGTTGATATTGTCAAATTCTTCCAGAAAAGCAGCAACAACAACAAAATATATGAAGAATACTTGACTAACTTCGTGCTCAAAATTCATATAAAAAGTACACACCAAAATTGGCATGGATATCGGGCATGAAACTCTCTCCTCCTGATTTTTATATATATACCATGAATAATCATGGGAACTACACATTTAGTATTAGACAGCCTCATTGTCGCTAGGCCTTTCAAAAGGTGTTGTCTAAGCATTCTACGTTTTGGCCCTTTTTTCCAGAATCCAGTGGCATAATGAAATCCATTTTTTTGTTGTCTAAATTGTATTTCTGAATGTATAAATGGATTCAACATGATGAAAAACCTCTAGGAAACTCAAATTATATAAACTTAACCACTCAAATTTGCAAATCCAACAATTTCTCGTCGGATTCCAAAATAGAGATTGTTTAGACTACATCCTTTCAAAATGGACATGTCATTTAATTACTTATGTGGCTCCTATGTGTGTGGTTTTTGGGTTCATTTTTAGCTACATTTGATTAAGATCCAATCCCTTTCTCATTAAATAACATATACCACCTTCTAAAGTTGACGAAAAAATTCATGTAATTACAAGTTTCTAGGAAAGGAAAGAATAGAGCCAACTCACCCTTCCTTGCTTATACGGAAACCCCAATTTTTTTCCCACGTGAGTTGTGTCATTCACTCTTCAGCTTTGTTGGTCGGGTGCACATCTTGCGAAATGGCGATTGCCCCATTTTCCGCATGCCCTTTCTTTTCTTCCACGTTTCCTCATGTGGTTTGCCCATCTTAGCTTAGCTTCGCTTTGCCTAGCCTTTAAGCCCCCCTATTTACTGACTCTAAGCACTTTGCATTTGGACTCCCTTCGTTGATGTGGGTTATCCCTCTTTCCATGCCACTCACGGTGCCTATATTTCCAACTCACCTTGGTGTGTCATAGTGAAACCCCATGTTTGTGTTGAAACTTTGGGAAACCCCAAGTTTCTTCTCATATGTGAGTTGTGTAGTTGGCTCCTCGGTTTTGTTGTTCCCAGGTGTTCCTCTTTGCTTAATCTGGCATCTTGCCTTGTGGGCACCCCTCTTTCAACTTGCCTTGTGTTGCCCTGCGGAAACCCCAAGTTTGCCTTGCGACCGGAAATTGAGTTTTTTCCCCACGCGCACTAGTTCCGTGGCTCTTTTTGGTTTTGATTTGGGCGATCCTCTTGCCAGCCACGGCTTGCCTTTTAGGCTCTCTTTGAACTTTATGAAACTTTACATGCAACATGCAACTTATGCAACAATGCAACTTATGCAACAATGCAGCTTATGCAACTATATGCAATTTTATGCAACTATGGAACTTATGCAGCTTATGCAACTATGCAAGTTATGCAGCTTCATACAGCTTTATGCAACTTTACACACCTTTATGAAACATGCAACTATGAAACTTACGCAATTATGCAACTTATGGCTTATGCAACTTATGCAACTTAAGCAACTATGCAACTTATGCAACTTTAGCTACAGCTTTGTGAAGCATGCAACTTTATGCAGCGTAATACAGCAACAATGAAATATATGCAACTGTAAACTACTGCCTTCTGAAATTATACGCTTCTGTACAGCTTCTATGCAACTATGCAACTGACTATAACCGGCTTATGAAACTATATGCAACTATGAGACTATATGAAACTATATTGCAGCTATATTACGGCAAGTACAGCTTTTGTAAACAATGAAACTTATGCAACTATATGCAACTAATGCAACTGTAATGCAACTATATCCAACTTTATGCAACTATGCAACCTAGCTCTTCGGTTTGTTGGTTGGGCATTTCCTCTTGCCAATACGAAACGCGCTTTGGGCACTCCTCTTGAACTTTAATGGCAACTTTATACGACTTGTACGGCAGCTGCAGCAATGCAACTTATACATTATGAAACTATATGCAGAGGTTTATACAACTATAGAACTTAGCCACAACTGTGATTATGCAGCTAATATGCAGCTTATACGCTTTATGCAGCTTCATGGCTTTATGCAACATGACTATACGCTTATGCAACTTGGCTGGCTTTATGCAACATGCAGCTTATGCAGTTTTATGCAACATGCAACATGCAACTTTTATGCAACATGCAACTTAGCGCAACTATAGCATTATGCAACTATGAAACTATGCAGCTATATGGAACTAATACCTTCATATCCAACTATGCCGACTATACGAATTGCAACTATATGCGGCATATACACTTCATGCAGCTATGCAACCATAACAGAACTATGCAACTTGTACAGCTAATAATACTAGCTTTATGAAACAATGCAACCCAAAACTATATGCAACTTTATGAAAGAACTATACGCTATGTACAGCTTAGGAAGCTATGTACAGCTTATGCAACTATATCTGCGACCTGCAACTTGTACAGCTATGCAAGCTATAGCTGACTATATGCAACTATAATGACTATATTGGCACTTAATGCAACTATAATACGGTGTCTGCAACTATAATACAACTTGTACGCTTCTTCACAACTATGAAATAAAAGAGAAGACTCACACCCAAAGCATACCAAGATAACAACAATGGGATGCCAAGTATGATATGAATAAAGTAAACAAGGACCCCAATAATTTTATTACATACAATAGAATCAATTATATTCTCCAAAGCAAAACATGGGTTCCCTAAATATTTGCTAGCTAACTTATCTTCTCATTTTTTTAAGTGTTGGTACCACAAACTTATATTCACGTGATAACTTATATTCTTGTTTTAGCAAGTGTAGGTACCACCAAATAGGTATCTCTTGGATATATCTTCCTCTAGTGATGATCAAAATATACTAAGAGAGGTTTAAAGTGATATGTGTTGTACTAGATCTACATGTTCTAGATCAGCTAGGTCACGAAAAGGTAAGGAAAATGTTTTTTATACGCATGCAATTTTTTATTGTGAACGGAGGGTCGTGTAATTATGATTCTTTAAAGAGGAGCCAGGTGACGACTGAGTTTCCCTTGAGTTATAGACATCTAGTGCAATGATGGGCACCCAAGGAGCTATCACAGTGGACATGGATTTATTCATCGGTGGGAGGATGTATTGCGTTGCTCCTTTGTCCATACATGGATTGGGTTTTATTTTTCCATGGATGGCATAAAAATTAAACTATGGCCTTATGGCTTGAATTGATGGAGTATGTTGTACCATTATTAAAATACAATCATTGGTTGATGTTGGTCCAATATACATGATGTATGCAGAGATATGGAGTTGTTGTAAATTATATACAACTAGTAGATAACAATCGAAAATAAAGGGCAACTATGTATATATTGATGGAAGGCCAAAAGATGCTAGAAACATTGTGGGATTTATAAAAAGTGACCGGTAAAACAACTAAAAAACTAAATTTCATATTTGAGGGGCGATGAAGGAAATCGTATATTTGTATATTACCAGCAAAAACAATAGATCTAGGTGAAGAGTTGTTGATCGTTACAACTTAAATCCCTTCGAGATAAATGGAGGAAGCTATGGGGTAAATATCTTACATACCATTCAACTCAACCTTTGATCAATCGTTGTTACAATTTATCATTACCCAATATTTCAATTTTTTGCTGCATATATTTCATTTTTTCATTATTTATTTTCAGATAATAGCAATATTTCATTTTTAATGTTACAATAACTTTCATAACTCTTGCTGATTAATTTATTGTGTCAACATCTGTCGAGTGACCATGAGAAATCATGCTACATCACGTCACAAATTTGACTATGCACTTGTTCTGCCTCGGTGGGTAAATGTTAAATATATTAAGAACTTATATTCCACAACAACTAAATTTAAAACTTCATTTATTTATTTTCTAATATTATTGCAATATTTCATTTTTTTTAATGTTCGAATTGAATTTCATAGAATTTTGTTGATTGATTTATTGTGTCAACTACCGTCTAGGAGTGACGTGAGAAATCTGCGTTGCATCTGTCCGGTGGCAGGTAAAACAAGCTTAGTTGTGCCTCGGTGAATATAAATATTAAATATATTAACAACTTATGACTACAGCCAGCTAAATTCACGAAATTTCATTATTTATTTTATGATATTACTACCAATATTTCATTTTAATATTACGAATTGAATTTCATAACTTTTGATGATTGATTTATTGTGTCAACTTTGTCCAGTTGATCGTGGAAAATCGCCACAGCTACATCTATCGGGGTATTGTGATACTTTCGTTGTGCTTGACATGTAAATGTTAAATATAATATTAACTTATTACTACAACAACTAAATTTAGAAATTTCATTATTTTTAAGATATTCGCAATATTTCATTTTTTTAATGTTCACAATTGAATTTCATAACTTTTGAAGATTGATTTATTGTGTCAACTTATGTCGAGGGTCACCATGGAAAATCACGCTACATGTCCAAGGTGACTGTGGAAATGCACCTGCTGTGCCTCAGGAGATAAATGTTAAATATAGTAACAACTTATGACTACAACAACTAAATTCTGAAATTTCATTACTACGATATTACGCAATATTTCATTTTCTTAATGTTGCAATTGAATTTCATAACTTTTGTTGATTGATTTATTATCGAAAACTACTATCCAGGGTAGTAGTGGAAATCCTTATATATTTCTAGGGTGACCGTGGAAATGCCCCTGTTGTGCCTTAGCGGGTAAATGTTAAATACAATATGCAACTTTTATGACTACAATAACTAAATTTCTCAAATGTTAAGTTCATCTCATTAATTTTATTCATCAATATTGTGGCATGGTCAGCATGGGAAGAGCACCCATTAAGGATCTTGATGAGGATGAAATATTTTATTGCACTGACCAAATAGCAACTGTTGTGAAGGCCTTGAAGAAGGAAAACATAGAATATCTAGTTTTGTTTCGCAAAAGACACCTGACACGGGAGGACAAGGAAAGAATTACAAAGCTACAAAATTTGATAACTAATTTTGGGGTTAAGTTACATCTTCACATATTTTTATTAACTGCAAAAATTTCATATATATTTTTGTTTTTATATTTTCTATATGATCTAATAAAATAAATTTTTCCATTTGTAGGATTTTTTTAAAACGTGGCACAGGAACTTTGTCTGATCTGCAACCTCTATGAGTAGCGAGGAATGGTCAATGCAACAAAAAGGAGTCCAACATAAGCAAAGCACAAGTGAAAAGGGATTTTGAGCCTCCTAAGGTTCCCCTGGAATCCAATGATGAGCACAATGATGTTGACCAAAATGACGATGGAGCATGATGAGCTAGAGCCTAGGACTCCAAATGATGACTCCGGAGAGGAACACATTGTAGATGGAGAGGAGGATTTTTCATGGAGAAGAACGAATTAAAAACATTGGATCACTAGATATCACCTTTATGGTAGATGACGCATGTGTTCCTATTAAGATTCGGGGATATTAGGGTATTTTAAATAATTGATTCATTTTTATCATGAAATTGAAATGGACATTTGTTGAGATTATTATAAATTAATGATAACCGTTCTGGAGGAAACAATTTTTTCTATAGAAACTTGAATGACAAAGCCTTGGAGTTGTTTGGCCCTACCATTAACACGGTGGGAATGGCCAAGATAACAAAAAGAAAGATGATTGATAGATCAACGGTAAACTCTTTTGACAATACGTTCAACAAGAAAGTCATTACAAAGTTAGCGTGAAAATTTAAAATATACTAGGGCCCAATATAGGGATAAGTGCAATTAGACCTCAAGCATGAGTGCCCTCCCATGGTTTCAGAGAAATATTGGAAGGCACTGATAGAGGATGCAAGGAGAACTTGTTTAAAAACAAAGGAAGACATCCATGTTGGTCAAGCAAGGAACAACACATGTCATATTATTAGTGAAATATGCTCATTTATGTTTTCTTTCTTGTTTTAAGTAACAATTCCATATATTTAATTTTTTTCAAAAATTCCATATATGAATACTTGACACCTCCAAAGAGAAACCAAGACTAGAATGAAGAAAAGCATGCGTGACATAAAACTAGAGCTAGGAATTAGATATGGAAAAGCTAGAATCCACGAATCATAAGAATTAAAATGATGGTAATATGGTTAATATTTATTTAAAAAGTAGCGAACAAATATATGTTTTTGTTATTGGTAATTTTAATGGTTTTATGCATTCGCGGTTAAACCATGTTGATGCCGCGGTCAGGATGTGTAGGACATTCGGTGACGGAGAGTGTTGTTAAACCACTCCGTGATGTTAAAGTTACACCGATTCCGAACCCTGCGAGGACAAAAAAATCCAACCATGTTAAGGGTTGGTGTGGCTCGAGCATGCGGTCCCGGGTGATTTTGATGGCTTAGATGCTTACGAGTCGCGGTTTCCCAAGCCACGGGTTAATCGCGTAGCCAACGGGTCTCGCACAAATTAACAAACAAAAAAATTATGTTACGACACTATTGCCCAGGAGGACCTAAAGCTTGGATTTACAGAGCGGTTTCAAAAAATTAATATTAGATATAGAAGGAAAATCTTTGAGACTCAATCTCCTGACCACGCGGAGTAAATAAAATGAACCAGAAAACCCATGATAGAATGCTTTTAAAGTATATTCATATTTTATTATATCACCCTTAACTAAGTATTTATGTTTGTTTCAATAGCAGTTATGCAACATAGCAGTGAATCTAGCGGTATTGACAAACACTGCGTCATATAAGGGTGCACATGTCCAATGACAGTGTAGAGCAGAGTACCCATTAGGTATGATTCATAATTAGAAATATTTATTATGATTGTAGATATTTATTTCTGGTGTAACATATATTAACTTCTTTAAATGGAGGAGCATGTAGCTTTCGGGAGATTGAGCTAGCGAGGAAGGAACCATGTGGGCAAGTGCTTTATATTTCATGGCTACAGAGATCGGTAAAGAGAAATAGTGTAATGTTAATCAAAATAATGAATTAGTTATTTCAAGTATATTTCAACATATCGATATGATCATTTTTCGTTGTTGCAGTTCACGACCCTGAATATATGCCTCGACGCCCTTCTCATCATTGTACTATAAGTATGGTACATGAGTGCATGAAACACAAACAATAGAAGGACAATGCACGTGAAATACAATGTCTTTAGATGATTATGATACCCCAATTGTCAATTTTATTAATGTAAAGAAACATAAATCAAAGAAAAATTAGATGTATAAATTCATGGCTTGTATTTGGATGTTTATAGATGTTTCTAGTATGAAACATTGTTTATATGAAGATACAACATTATGCATCAATATTTATATGTTCATATGTTTTGATGACTATCCCTAGTTAGCCATGAATGTCTATATGTTTTTCTATATAAACAAAATCATTTTTTTTTTTTTTTTTTTTTTTTTGTGGGGGGGGGGGGGGTGTCCATATGAGCTTCCACCTTCGTGGTTGGCCTTGTTCATTAAATAATAAACTATTCTTGAAACAAAGAGAAGCTCATTAAGATATCGACCACTTAAGTTTTTTCTAGATTATTTTACACAACTAAATGCATGTTTATTTTCTATATATTATTTACTCATATAAAATTTGTAACTAAATGCATGTTTATTTTCTTATATATTATTTACTCATATAAAGAATTTGTCTTTTATGATTCATGCAGGTCTTGGTGATGGAAATGCATCTCGTGGACAACTCTTATCAAGTTTTATGGGCTAATGGATCTGGCGAGAGGACAATGATAAGGTAAGGTTTTTGACGTGTTTTTTAAAGTAGGTTTTATACTAGTAAAAGTTCACAATCCTCTAGAAAGGATAGAATTGCATTTTTGGTAGACAAGCATCAATTGTTTTAACAAAGTATGAATCATAGACTGTGGGAAAAACCTTTTTTTGTATTCTTACATTGACCAAATACAACTATAACAAATTTTTAGTGCAAAATCTTAACCACAAACACACACATATGAACCCTAAGTAAAAAAATGAGAGAAGAGAAAGGGAGAATGTGTATTGATAGGAGTGAATGAAGATAATAATATGAATAATGGAGTGGAGAGTGCACTCTATCCTAGTTGAATGATACTTGCATCCAACATGTCTCGTGCCATATTTTCAATCTCTCTCGCTTGATCATAAGGGTATCTATAAGGACTTACGCTGGTAGAGATACTACATGGTGTAAGTTTAATGGCATGTTCAGAGATCTCATGAAAAAGGAAACCTTGTGGGAATTTCTTGAAACACCATGTCATGCTTATTGAAGTTATGTTTATATCTAAAGGAACATTTCCTACTTTAAGTTGGGCTTCTATTCAATTAATATTAACAATAACTCCATTAACATGTTTTGAGGAGCTTCTCCATTTTATGTGAGCTAATCACTTGAATGGGTAGAGCCTTTAGACCATTAATTCCCCATGGTTCATGGACATTGTACCCAATTATTTAAGCCATTGAACCCCCAAAACCACCCTTTCAATAACAATGTAGTAAATGGAAATTGATAATTTGTAATCTACTTAGTTTAATGTTGTGGCATTTTCCTCCATTTACAATCACCACTTGAAAGTTTATAAATGGGTGTGTAACACAATTCAGTTTGTATACCATATTTTTGGTAATGAAGGTGTGGGTACTACCTAAGTTGATAAGGACTACAACATTTTGGTTGTTGATGTATCCTACAATTTCAACGGTTTTAGGCATGTCGATATGTTCGAAGGAATTCATCAATATGGTGTAAAAACAAATTTCATTATTTAATGAGCACTCAAACTATTCTCATAGATCCTATTGAGGTTCCTCATCATCCTTGTCATTATTCTTGAGGTGAATAGTATTTATTTGGAACATTTTTTCCACGAATGCCATTTTTTATTACACCCAAAGCAAAATCCCTTAGCTCATATCTCTTCCATTGCCTTTATCATGATTATGGTGTTCTTATGAATTTTTGTGTTATTTAGAACATATCTATCATTACTTCGGGCCATGGATCCTATGAAAGACTTATGTTTATATACATTATCAGATTCAATATAACAAGCTAACTTGATGGATTTGACCATAATATTTGGGACCTATATTCTAATTTAAATGTTGGGTTACATCATTTAATCCATGAAAGTAAAGGACTTGTTAGAATCTAGATATGCACCTTTGTTTTTTAGTCACTAACTATTGCAAAAGTTGTAGATCCAAAGGTTTTTCTTCTATAACATTGCATGAGAATAATGGGTTCCATTAAACCTTGATTTTGATCGATTTTTATGTTCATTAAAATTTTAAGCTCTCTATTGTTCCTTACTTCTAAAATAAATGGATATTTGTTGGACGATAAAGGAATCATCACATAATCTTTTTGTTGAGAGTGAAATGACAGTATGCGTATGAGATCTTAAAGTATTCATGCTCCTGTCAAACCCATCTAGCATCCACGAGGATGATATTGAATATGGATGACCTAACCTATCGTCGTCAATAATCCTAGCAAGTGTATGAGCTAGCTAATTGTCTGAGGTTTGTGCCTATTGGCTGGAATATGTCATTTGGTCATGTACGAGCTATCTACTTGTCTGAGGTCTGTACCTATTGGTTGGTAAGAATTCGGATGCATATGAGTTACAACTCTAAGTCCCTTTTATATTACTAAGGCTTATTTTCATTCGTGAAGCCTAGCGTGCCAGCTACATGCCTACCATTGAAGGGGAAAATAACTTATTAAAATTCATATATTATTTATCCCTTTCATGTCATGAGTTTCTTATTTACTTGTTGGCTAGACAAACCAACAACAATCTTTTGAAGCTCAAAAGGGTCACAACTTGGAGCCTAACAGGATTATCCAACAATCTATTTACATATGCCAAATCCTCAGTGCCAATCATATTAGATAAATATTTTTATCCCTACAAACCCATAATGGATTTCACCCTTTGTAATATCCTAACTTCAAAAATATTCCCACAAGCCCAACACCTTAAGATAAATTGTATTTCGTATATTTCTTAGGTTCATATATATTAGAGGATTTCTCTCTTTATGTTTCCCCCAAATTCATTAATCATCCCACATACCTAGAACTTAGTTCTTCATTAGATTTTATATTATTTTTAGGTCCATTAAGTTAGGAGGATTTGGTTCTCTATGTGCCCTAGTACAAAATCCACCTATATACTTGACTCATGAAATTATATTTATTCCATATACTTTTGGGTCCATCAAGATATAAAATGAGGAAATTAAGCATTGCAAATCCCCATGCTCACATTTTCCCCAAATTGTCAAGAGTCCTTACACGTGGTTGAAGGGAATAAGATGTGTTTTGTGTAAAGGGGAACATGTAAATGTTCCACATTGTAGGGAACTTTTGTTTCAACAAGAATCAAATCCTTCTATGCGTTGAAACAAGAAGCAATATAGAGTGGAGGAGTTAACGTGTTCAAGCTTTATTTTAATTCAATCTTGCTCCCTTCATTTTACGCACCTTGATATAGAGTGGAGGAGTTAATGTGTTCCCTTTGCAAGAATTATTTTCGTCTAAGCACCTATTGGCCTGGAGTGGTGCACTACTTAAGTGTAGAATCTTCAAGTTGATCACCCCAAATTCATTCCACTATCAGGAGGGAAGAGGGGTGTTCCACAACAACCTTGGTTCAATCGAGAGGCCATTGCACATTAACAATAAATTTGGTTTTCTAAGGCATTTTTTGTTGTTGTTTCTATCAACTATAATATTCGTATATCCAATAGATAGCCCATTGTCATAGTACACCATGCTCAATAAAAGACTCACAATATTTTTAGCTCATCCACTCTTTTGATTGCTTACTAGATTCACAATATTTGACTTGCAAGTTTTGTTGAGATTATGTAAGCAATTTTAGTTTTCAACTTATGAGCATAAAACCCCAAGTCTAAGAATGGATCAACGAATATGTTAGCCTCTAAAAATATTCCCATGTCCAAAAAGAATTCACAGACTTCTTAAAAGATAACTATGCTTTTTACCATGCATTTTAGAAGTGTTATTTATTGATAATCATGTATTATTCTCCCTTGAGAAAGCATGTACTTTACATTCATCCATGTTGCATGGGGTCGATCATGTAGAGACCTTCCAATTACCATAAGAACAAGTACTAACCATTTGCGTTCGACTATTTCCTATAATGGAATTGTTTCTAATTTGTAGCATTTGATTTAATGAAGTGTTATCACTGAAATTTTGTCTGCAAATGGTTACATGAATCCAGCATCTCCAAAGAACTATTAGTTCACCCATGGAACAAAAATGACCAAACATGCATTCCCAAAAGACCCAAAACTATACAATCAGCAATAAAATCAGCATACGCTAAGAATACACAAGGAGAGCGTGCACATGCGCCATTCAAAAATGCAGGAAAATGCACACATGTGCACGATCCGTGACTATGGACGCAAAAAGCCGTGCATCCCACAAAATGGCACATTTATGATATTGGTCGGCCTCCCACCCACTTCTGGTTCAGCTTCCAAGTCAATTTGACATCCAAATCTCGGCTGAATCCGGTTGGGTGGCTGGTCAAATACATAAGGGTGCCCTAAATGGCCCCTTGTTCACACTAAAAGTTGGTTGAATAATGCCTCAAAGTTATGCTATAAAAAGAGGCCATGGGTGCACTACATTTTCAAGGAATTCATTTGCATTGTTACGTTATTGATATTCTCTTGGAGAATCCTCTTTCCTCATCAAGAGCATGCTAGCATCATTTCAGTTAGCCATTCATATCACCTCTAGATTGAATGTGCTTTGGATTCTCTTCACCATTTCAATTTAGTTCCTTATTTGTAAGAAGAGCTAAATATTTGGGGGTCCAAGAGCCCTCCCTTGGAGGAAGAGGGGACCCAAAGTCTCCCTTTCTCTTTGGTTTTTTCTTTCCACTAATACAATCCTTTCCATTGGTGGCATGAACCTTGTTTATTTCTTGTTCTAATGTCATTATGCACTCTAGTTTAATTGCTTTTATCCTTCTTAGTTTAATTATTTTCTTATCTTTTATGCTTTACACTTCTAACTCTTTCCTTTACTATTGTCTTGCCTAGATGACCCAACTGGGCTTGTAAGCACCCTTATTTTGCTCATTTAGGTGAAAAAAGAGGTGCAACAGATTGGCGACTCCAATGGGGAAAGGTATCAATTTCCTACCCCATTTGGGTTATTTTAGCTCTTCTTTCAGTTTATTTAACCTGTAGGTACCATAACCGACCCAAGCCAACCTACAAAAAGTCAAATTCAAAGCTGAGTTGAGAGAATTTCGTTTTGAATTTTCTTCGTGATCGTGTGTTAGATCTGTGCGTGTTTTTCAAACCGCAGGCGTGTCCTCAGCACATGTGCGTCGAACCCACTATTCTGCACAGAGCACCCTCTGCACCTGTGCCCAAAGGTCACTTTCAACCTGCACATTGGCATCATATATGCCCCTGTCTACTCTGAGACCCGTGCATCTGCTCAAAAAATTACACATTGTAAGGTTTTGTGATCTTTGGAGGGCCCATAGCCTTCTTAAAATTGATTCCATGCATATTGTAATCTGCACCACACTTACATTCCTTCTCCATATAAATGGATTAGTCAAAACATAGGCACTTAATGTTAAAATCATTATTTTTCCTCTTTTTGTTTGTCATTTTGCCACATGGATGGCTTGCTTTGACTAAAGTTAAGTTGGAATCATTCTACATCACATATAAAAATTGCATTGGGACCAGAAATTGGATATCAATCATTGAGTATGCTCTTCTCTCATGCCCTAAAGTGATCTTGAGAATCAGAAAGAGATTGAAGGAAAATTTCATCTCCCTTAAAAAGACAAAAATCTTTAGGAGAGGACAACAGCCCCCTCGGGACTCCTCTTAGTTTATTTTTCAAACACATCTTAAAATTGTAAGGGCCCATACTTGCCCACATGCTACAAAGATAGGATAGTGATTGAAGTTTACTTTCTTAGATTAAATCACTAGGGAAGTTTAAAGGTTTTGTAACGGGTCCATACATGCCCACATATGCACAATCTAGGATAGTTTCAAATCTTTCTTAGATTAAATCACATTAGGGAGTTAAAGGAATAGTGAGGACCCACATGTCCACATGATAGTTTCCTAGGAACTTTAAAATTCTGCAAGGTTGTACCAACGACATTTAGTTAATTAGGTAATCAAGACTTGTAAGGACCAAGAGAAGTCCACATGCAGCAAAGTGACACCTAATTTATTAAAAATATTGTCACACTTTCACTTGTTCACACACAAAAGTCACTACTCACTCACATAGTTTTTCATCTTGAAACATGGAGGTTGAAGTAAGTTTCCTCCAAAGGGATTCCAAAACACCCCACCTTTTTCTTGACGAAACTATCCACTCCCCCTTAATTTCAACGAGATTGGCTCACATCCCCAATCTCTCAAACAACCATATCTAAAAAATTTCTAAAAACTCACTAAGTTTTCCTCCACAGGAGGTGCCAAAAGAAATTTTTTAGTCTAGGTAGGATTTCGGGGATAGGCATCCAAATAACTCTTTGTTGTTTGTTTCTCACATATTCAAACAATAGAAGTTACCAAATAGGGAACTTTAAATCCTCCAATTCAAGTGTTCCTACACCACAAGGCAGAGAGATACCCGTGAAGGGTTGAAGGCCGAGGTTTGGTTGTTCTGTGCATCCCCCCTTGAGGCACCCACCTCTTGGACGGGATCCAACCCATGACCCATTTCTTAGGCCAAAAATCTAAATGCCTCACTTTGACCGAGGTACCTAGTGACCAAATTTTAGGACATATACCCAGGTGGAAATTGTAGGCTACAATTGCACCTTGATCGGATTTTGTGTGGCTATTGGGAAATATCACCAACTCTTTCGGGATATGCACCCTCTACCCCTCATTATAACTGATTACTTCATCCTTCACTAGTTTCCTCTTTCGGTGGCTTCAGACCCCATTTTTGAGTGCTATTGGAAGGTCCAGTGTTGTTTGAGAGGAAGGACGTTACGTCTTTTGGGACAGGAGCATTTGTTTCCTTTGTTCTCCCATGCGAACAAAATCCACCTAACCACATGTATGATTCGTTATTTTATGTATGTTGTTCTTCTAATTACATACGATTGTGAAATATATTGTGGAGGTCCAAGTTATATAAAGTATCTTGTTCATTAAATTCTCTCTCATCACCATTTGCATACATCCACTTTTCTATTCGGACATCATAGGGGACCCACAGAATCCTCGTCGTTCCAAACGCTTGCTAAATCTCCCTCCCATCCTCGGGGGAGTTCCTAGTCTTGCCAACTCATCGATCGTACTTTCCCACACCCCTATAAGTGCTACTATCTTGGGATCGGCTTTTCTTGGTTCCACTTTGCTTGGGCCCACTTCCCAAGCTCCAACATCCCCACACTCTCCTTTACATGGAAGAAGGGGGGCAACTTCTTCTCAAGGGGGGAGTACAAACCCACCTTGTCCCCCTCAAGGGTCAGGTACGCAAAAAACTCACACCATGGCCGAAACTAATCCTCCACCACCACCTCAGATTCCATACTTGGTTTCCCTCAACATACTGGATCTGACTAAACTCACCAATGATCCTATATTGCACAACCCCACATGGCCTGCAATGCCTACCAAATTTCCTTCAGACATCCCCAAGTTTGAAGGAAAACCAAGAGACGATCTTGCCAACCATATCATGACCTTTCACTTATGGTGCTCTTCAAACAGCATCACAGACGATTCCGTATGATTAAGGTTATTTCAACGTACACTCACTGACCCATCAGCTAAGTGGTATGTAGATAAAAAATATGGGTCCCATGTGACCTTTGAATCCTTGGCCAAAGCATTCTTGACCTTATTTCAACTACCAATTCATCATGACAATGGTCTTGAACTACTCTCAAAATTTAAACAAACCTCTGCCATGCACATCGTTGACCACATTCATGAATGGAGTCGACGACGTAGTCTCTGCAAAGCTGAAGCTACTCCACAACAATGTCTCAATTGGTTCCTCAAATCACTTGTTTCCCTCCTTTCCAAAGACATAGCTGTCACCTTCCCCCAGTCTGAAGAAGAAGCCATTATCAAGGCCCAACAGTTCAAACTCATTTACTCACAGTCAGGGTACTTGTATACGGTCCTACTTGACACCCCAAGACCCATGCCATTCGACAAGGACAAACCTGGGATGTCTCACTTAGCGAATGGATTGATTGGTACCACTACACACCACAATTCGCGTCCCCAACAACCACCAATGTATGGCACACCTCAATATGCACTAGCATATGGTGGACCCCTTATTATAATCCTCCCCCTTATCCACAACCATACCCCTTAACCTTTCCTCCACCCACCAGCGGACCACCGCTAGCACCCACACTACACCTCGCATCCCAACCTAGTTCTGGTACCCCCTCTACCTCTGCTTACACCCTAAACACTAGTGAAATCGTCATGCCTTCCTACACATCCTATGGATCATTACCATAGAATAATATGTACTTTCCTTTCCCTAACCCCCCCCCAGCCCATTCCTTCCCCACACGGATAACCACATGATGGGGCTAATTTTGTTCAACCCTCTCCCATTCAGCAGTATCAAATTTTTGAATAGATGAATACGGCTAATCCAACCCATCAGTCAAACAATGTCAGGAAGAAAGGAAAAAATCGAAACAATAATAATCTCGGACCAGGAGGAAATCATAACCAACCCCAACCGAACCAACCTGTCGGGGGTAACCAACACCAGGGGAGCCAAAACCCCCAAGGCAGAAATAAAAAAGAAATGCCAAGGGAAGAACAACAACAATATTCAGACAAACTTCCCTTGTGCCCTTTGCGGTGAATATGGCCATTATACTCACCATTTCCCCCAAATAGCTAACTTTGAACGGATGAAAGAATCCATAAATGGACCACATCCCCCAGTACCGCTTGCCCCCCAGCAGGCCCCACAATAATATGTGCAGCACACACCCCCGGATGTGTTGCAAAACCCCATACCACATCAAGGGATGATGAACACCCAACAAGAGATGCAACCTACCCCGCCACAGGCAGGACCATATCACAACCTGGGCACTTTTGCAGATCAAACTATCCTCCTCACTAGTGAGGAAGAAATCCTTCTACAAACGTGCGATCGTCAATACAGCACACCCTCTGACCCTACTCCCACTACTTCAGAGGCCACCCCAGTCATGACTGGCCCACCTTTGATGATTTTGTGCCCTAATACTGAAACACCTCTTTGCATCCCTCGCATCCCGTTGCATAGGAATGTCCACAACCCTCAAGCTAGGGAAGCCCACAATTATAGTTTGGTCGATGACTTGGCACAATCCCCCACTGCCATGTCAATATTAGAAGTTCTTCAAACCTGTCATACTCAATGGAAATCATTACTTTCCACCCTGGGGGCAGTCAACCCTGTCGATACTCGACTCATCACATTTGATATCGACAATGGAGAACCCCATCTCCCCTCTCTTGTCACTTTTCAAATACTGGTTAAAATCTGGAATATCACAGTCCACCATTTCATTATCGACGAAGGTGCATCCACTTGCATCATGTCCAAAAATGTATGGCAAAAACTTGGCTCTCCAGAGATAATACCCTCTACCATTACTCTTAAGGCTTACGACAGATGACCCTCGTCTCCCGAGGGGATCTTCCAAAATGTCCCCATCGAACTCGGGGGAAAAACCATCCTTATTGACATTGAGGCTATCGATGCCCCACTCGACTATAATATTTTGTTTGGTCGTAGCTACATGTATGCTATGAAGGCAGGCGCCTCTTCTGTGTTCCAAACCATGATGTTTCCCCATAACAGAAAGATCATTACCATCGATCAGGTATCACATTATGAGCATAACCCTTCATCCAACGTCGACAACATCCTCCATTTTGTCCACACTAATCCAGATGCCTATCCACTCATCCAGATGGGCCCCAGAATTTTTAAGGACCCATCCTTGCTAGGGACATACCATGGAGCACCACCACTCATCCATCCCTAAGCGCAAGTATGTGTCATTTCCACCAACGAAATGACAACTGAAGATACTCTCCCTCCCATCGAGGCCTCTTTCACCCCTGACATCCCACTAGTTGCAGAATACCTCCCTCAGGAATATCTTGGAACTTGTTCAAATCTACCCGTTCCTGATCTTCCCCTCCCTCAAGGCCATATCCTGGTTTGGGAAATAGTCCCCCAAGCCATTACCCAAATCCCTTTCTTTTACCCCCCAAAGGGTGTACAATATTTCCAGGTAGCCGCAATGCTCACCCTTCCTAACATGGTGTTGGAAATCACAGTCTGGTATCTACATCC
>SNQJ01S0126281.1:12881-26359 GCA_010110895.2 Picea sitchensis
GTTTTTCTCAGTCCAATATTGCAGAGCTTTTTTCTCAGAGAACTTTGAACATCCTTGACTTTATTTTTCCAACATTTGGCCATCTAGAATTCATTTTATTTATCCCTTGAGTTTGCAAATTTTCTCTTAGTTGTGGTCCCCTAGGGTTAACAATATCCCTTGGTTATTTTTTTGTCCCTTTGAGTTTATTTGAAGATTTTCAGATTGCTTGATTATTTAGGATTGTTCATCAACTAAGGTTTGCAAAGTTTTCTTGGTTTTGAGCCTTATTTTATTCATTTGAAACATCTCTATTTTTGGATGATTAGGACTCTTATGACAACCTAGCTTGATTTCCATTTTCTCGCTAATCCTCGTTTGAGGATTTTCATGAGTGTTTGTTATCTTTCTCTTTTGCGTCATCGAGTCCTTGATTGACTGAGTTATCTACTTCTTTATTTAATTTCTCATTATCCTTTGAATGCATGCTTTGTTTGAAATCCTTTTTGCTTCATGTCTTTTGTATCTGCATTCGACTCTTTAATTTTGATTGAATGTAATGGAGCGTTAAAAGATTGGCATTTGTTTTCTTTATATATTAGAATCAAACATAGAAGATAGTTGCATTCTTGATTTTGGGAAATGTAATCGGTTGCATTTAGAATATTTCATTTTGGAATTGGGTGTTTTTTTTGAAGAAAGTTAAACCTCTTATCCATCTTGTATATATGATTCATTAAAGAAAAATATTTGCATCTCATTTTTTTTCATTCTTTTGGAGTCGAGTCTAAAACATCATAAGTTTCACTTTTGCACCCTTGAGTAAACAAAAGCCCTAAAATGAAGTGCTTATAAAATTGATTAGACACTTTATATTATTTGGTTGCAAACTTACATTAGCTTAAAGTGTAGGTATTTGGAATAGGTTGTGAGGATAACTCTCCAAAGCCATCAGAAAAACATAGAATATTGTGCTAGGGAGAGGTAAATACAATTGTTTGTATAAGAATATTTGGGATTCCTTCTCACACAGGGGTTAAACATGAGGTTGTGTGCGTGAGAGAGGAAGATATTTCCCCTCCAAATCTTAACCCATGTAGAGGAAAGCTCATATATTGGGGTTTCTTCTTGAGAAATGACTGGTTTCATTTGGTCTTAGAGCCTAGTGAATCCTAGATCCATTCGGGGTTCTCAGTAGTATTCTGGTCCACTTGTATCCAGTTGTCTTGAAGAATTTCATACTTGTTATCCTGCCCATACATTCCTTCCTGATTGTCAATTGTACCTACCTGAATGATGACTACGAGTTGGTAACCTTAGTGTCCTATATATGTAGCATTGATACACAAGGTGATAGTGAAGGGGAGTCTTCATTGTACCTAGATTAGACATTGGTCAAACTCACTCGGGCTCCTTGGAGGGTACACCGATGGGTAAAACCATGTGGGCACTTGCACCAAGGCGTAAGTCCATTAAGCAGGTCACCAACGTAACTAATCCAATTTCTCTATCCTATCCCCTTCCTATATCAATCTTGCGATGTTGGATTTCATCACCAACTAGTGGTTTTATTATGGGAAGGTTTGTTTGATTGTTTTCTTCTTAGATTTGTAGCATGTGTTGTTTGTTTTCCTTAGTGGACCTTAGTTCGAGTCAATGTCAATGGTGTCAATTTCTGGGAGTACCAACGAAGGAACCCCTTTTCCCAAGGAACCTTTCACTTTTCCTTATTTTGGAAACCTTGGTTCTCCATGCATTTCCACATTGAGTCTTTCGAGACTCACCATTTGATTACCGATTTGGTTTTTCACCACTCTGGTGATCTCGAATCTTCCCAGTGCTTCAGTTGCACCTAATTCTTCAGATGTAATCACACCATCGACTCATCAACCTCATGTCAACCTTTCTCCTTCTTCACCTATCAGGTCTCCTTCCCTTTCTCCTTCTTCTCATAGTGAAAGCTCTAAATAAAGTAGCCAGGTTGATAAGAAGAAGAAGAAACAAAAAGAGAAGAAGAAGAAGAATCAGAAAGAGACCAAGCCTCCAACCACATCAACTCATGTTGGATCCGAGAAACCAACTACTATTAATTGTACTAGGAGCATTGTCAATTGTATTGTTGGTTGATTCAGTTATGTCATCGATGATCCCACTCCTCATTCAAAGAGTGAGGATGTCGCTCAGGTCTAACTTGTTAATATCGATTCACTTGGAAAAGGGGGAACTCCTCTCGTCGTAATGGCATGCCTTTCAAACAATCAAATGATTTCTATTAATTGGAATAATTTGATAGAACCCCATATTCCTTCTTACATTCCTTTCCAAATCACCATGCAAATTTGTGATAGGAATATTCCTAAAATTATAATAGACGAAGGTTCTTTTGTTAGCATCTTATCGACGAATTCTTGGCAAGCTTTTGGTTCCCTGAAGCTTGTGCCTATGACTTAGAATCTATTGAACTTTGACAGAAGAGTTAATCAACATTTAGGGATCCTTCCTCAGTTTCTGGTTACTTTGGGAGGAAAAATGGTCTACGTCGATGTGATGGTATGTAATGACCCCTTGGAATTTAACCTGCTCCTCGGGCGAGACTATGTCTACATTATGATATCTTTTGTGTGCACTCTCTTTTGAGAGATATGTTTCCCTCACAACAGAAACATATTAATGATCGACCATATTTCATTCATTGACCTTCATCTGATGGTCAACCGTATTCCTTCCTTGAATGATCTATACATGCCAGAGATGTCTGCACCACCATAGGTCAATTATGTAATGACCTTCCCCATGCGTTCATCCCTGAACGAGAGGGGAACTCTCCCTTCTCATGAATTAGATCCAGTAGTTTACATGGTCATCTCTTCGATGGGGCTATTATAGCTAGATCTCCCTACCTTATCGAGGCCATCAATATGTATTCCTTCCATAGTGTTTTTCTTCCATGTAGCAAAGATCTCCTAGAAGTGATGGCCGACGTTTGTCCCTTGGCATGTATAACTTCCATAGAGTTGTCCTCTTACAAGACCTAATCAAACAAAGGTCTTGAGCATAGTCTTACTTATCTGTGGAAAACTCATTAAAAAATGAATCAAAGGTCTTGAGCATATTTTTTCTTCTCCATGGCAACCATGTTAAAAAAATAAATGGAGGTCTTCAGCATGGTTTGTTTCATGTGTCAATCTCGTTAAAAAATGAAACAGTCACCTCTCCCATTGAGTCGAGTCTTTCTCTAGATCTCATAGATGTTGAGTCCAGTATTTTGATAGATCTCGTAGATGTTGAGTCGAGTCTTTCATTAGATCTCTTAGAAGAACCTTCATTTCATCCACCCTTATCATTTTTCTCCATCTAGTATAGAAATTGGTGACAACCTCAAAGTCTATGAATGAAATGAAGCTTGGGGGGCCATGTATCCAACCTTTGATTATCATTATGGAGTTAATCCACTAGCTTATCAAGCTGGGGGAAGAGTACCAATCATCCATGGGTATCCTTCAAAACCTTTGGAAATTACGTTGGGAAATTACAATCATAGTTTAATTTTGTTTCAAGGTTGTGTAAAAATGAAACCAATACTGAGCTTAGTCCTTGTTCTTTTTTGTGCTCGTGAATACATGAGAATGTAACCAAGTATACTTTTATCACTTTTTTGGAATCATAAAGGTTATACGAATAAGGAACCCCCTGGAGTCTCCTTTAAGTTATTTTTAGACTCTCTAAACATGAAAATATTGTTGAGTGATATTGCTTCTTTTTACACTCGTTAAAAGGTTTGAAAGGGTGTCTTTCGAGTGATATTTTATCTCTTTTTCAGCCTCGTGAGACTAACTAAAAAAAATAACACTCTAATCAAGCATGATTAGAAGAGTTCTCCATTTTATTTTTTTATACTTTTTCAGACCTCAAAGAGTAAACATCATGAAAAAGGACAACCCTAGAGTCTCCTTTAAGTTCTTTTCAGACTCTATAAACATGGAAAACCACCGAGTTTTCCTTCTATGGACTCACTAAACTACACATTGAAGGACCCATATGGGAACAGACCCTTACTTCTTCCATTTCGTTAAACAAAGGAAGAGGAACTTACCAAAGGTAAGTTATCAAGCATGTGCTATCCTCCTCAAGCTCATTAAATAAAAAATAAGTACTCATTTATCTGGGCGGGGGAAAAAATTGAAGGAAGTGGGTCAAGTTTTTTGAGAATTATTTATGGCAGCTTTTGTCATCCTTGAACAATGAACTTGTTCGTGTCTCATCTTGCAGTTGGGTAATCCGCTTGTCTCTGAGTCATACCAACTCCATGTGTCGCCATACTATTTCATCCAGTCAAAGAGTGCTCTTATTTCCGTCACATTACATTCTTGGTACTCATCGAGTTAATGCTGCCAAGTCACTTGTCATGCCTCATCATGTTCAAGGGATGTTTCACTTCAAACCATTCATCTGTAGTATTTCTAGTTTCCATTTCCTGTGTCAGTACATACTCATCTGATTCACCATCTTACATCACTTTCCTATGTCAGTTTCATGTCGATGATGGGGGATACATCAAGGCCCTCCTTTGACGAGTCTTTTCTTGTCGACTTCAACACATCTTCCAGGAATTATAATTAGAAAATAATTAGTACCTTGGGACCTGCATGCCTCAATGCCAGGTCTCCTTGCTTCCGATAGTAGGTTTGCATCATTGACCTCCAATCAAATGATTCCACAAATGTTCATCATCATCTCATTTATTCACATTCTCTAGAATGTACTAGGGTACCTTGGGAATCATTGACATCATTGATGATTTCCCCTCGCACTTGTTAATTATTTATCTCAATGATCGATAATCAAGTTTTTTCTACCATGTTCGACATCAAATAATCTATTGAGATGGCTAGATTCATACCACATCGGGATTGGGACGAAGACCTTGGGTTGAATGTTCACTGTGCTATCTGATTTTCCCAGGTTACAAAGGAGATCATTTTATCATGTTGATATATATATATACTGTCACATAGGTCCACATTGTATTGGTCTGTGGCTATGTTTTATCATCTTGTAGCTCCATTGTGTATTTTTCATGGTTACGATTAGTTCATGTCATGGAGGTATGGATCCACATTGTATCTTTGGTGGCCATATCCTTAGTCAATATTTTTCATGGATTCGTAGTGTATTGGTCGAAGGCCGTGCTTTGAGTCATCTCATATTCTGAGCATAGGTATGCCTGCCTCGAAAATGGAACATATATTAATATTGTTTGATGGTTGTTTGCAACTTCTTCTAGGTTCTCCAACTCCACACCCTTGCATTGAATAATTATAAAGTGTATCGACCATCGGTTTCTCTTTTGACCTCACACTTTAGTGGGAAATCTGTTACACACAATAATTCCACACTTAAGTACCTCAACCAAAGTGTCACAAGTGTCATGAAAGTGTCACATACATTGACACCATGAAAGAACATTTTTCACAATCCCTAGTCAAGGTGGAGGAGAAATATATTATATGAAGGTCAAAATACTATGTGCACATGAATTAATTATTAATATTCATAAAAATGAAATTAATTTAGTGTGAGAATCCACCTCACATTTGGTTTCCTATTTTCAAGGAGAGGTTGAGAATCTCATGGATGTGAGAGATATTTCCTTAAAATACCCGAGAGATATTTTCTCCCTAAAATCCTTGAAGATATATTTTCTCCCTAAATATCTTGTAGATACCATTTTAGTGGATTTGATGAGTTATCTTCTCCATGGTGGTTAAGTCTCCAAATCCTATATAATGAGGGATTTCCATGGAGAAGAGGAGAATGGAGGAAGCTTTTGGATATCAAACTTATGATCTTGGGATAATTGTGCAAGGTTTGGACAAGGAGGACTTGGAGGGGCTAGTGTAGCTTCATCTACAGATTGTAAATATCTCCTTAAACTTCTCATCAATATTATTTTTCCTATTCCCTTCAGGGTTGTGTATTGTTGCATATTATTGTCGATATTGATAGATGGATTTGATTAGTCTAATTTTGTATAGTAGAGTAGGAATTATTTGTCTTTTTTCTATCTATTGCATTCTAGGTATCGAGTGGTGATGAAGAGTTTGGAGATCAAGCTCAAATCAGAGGCAKCGACGATGAACCACGGAATAAGGTGCATCGCACTTTMTTCCTTCTCTTTCTCTTTCTGATTAGGTAATTGAATTCATAKGGATGCTAGTTTCCATTTTTATGTTTTTGTCTTAGTATTAGGGGTATATAATCCAAGACGATATTCAACTGTCCACAGGGGAATTTTCCTATAACACTCTCGTTCCTATGAAGTACTTCGGCATGGGMACCAAAATGGAAAACAAGGATCTGACTAGGATTCCCATGGAAGGAAGGCTCTACCAAATAAAGTATGACACACTTATCAATAAGGAAGGTTACTGTCACAATTCAGTGGGGTTGATCCTAAGGCCAAACGAACTAGGAAAAAGATAATGCAAAAATGCATGTTGGGAAAAACCCAACCTATATGTCAGTTTCAAGGTAAATACCTGTCAGAACAGATCGATACAATGAACAAATGTCAAAGAAAAATGTCTCCAAGATCCTGTATATAA
The DNA here is from genome assembly GCA_010110895.2 of Picea sitchensis. NCBI lineage: Eukaryota > Viridiplantae > Streptophyta > Pinopsida > Pinales > Pinaceae > Picea > Picea sitchensis. Next base: position 19,466 of record SNQJ01S0126281.1, read on the forward strand.
ATCCAATAACACTCATCTAGACATTAATAAATCCAAAATAGATAGATACTTCAAAAAATAAGAGGTTCTACTGAATACAAAAATTGGAAACAACAAAACTATATTGTACAATATGTACAAGGTACCACACAGTCATACGAATCATGCATAACACTCATTCAAGTAGAGCCCACTACTAGGATCTGACTAGTAGTCTCTTCAATAGTAAACCTGGAAATTCTCCCCAAAGGGAAGAAAATGAAAACCATGATCTAAGTCTTCCCACAGTATAGAAACCCTAGTCATTCCTTCAAGGATAGACTTATCCGAATGCAATTCGATATTCGAGAAATCACGTGAATGAGGAGGCTCGACAATCACAAAGGGAGAAGTAAAATGACCATATTCCATATGAAGATGGAGGTTTTGGACATGACTGGTAGAGTCTATCATCGAAGAATCACAATCACAAGGGCTTGAGGATCTACAAACAATGAGATCAGACTCAAAAGGAAACTGAAGATCACTTGGAACAAGAGGGGGAAGTAAGGGTTCCCATGCCCCCATTGGATAAACCAATGGATCAATTGTTGAGACCAAGTCTCGAGAAGGAAAACATGACTGAACAGGTTCCTTCTCAGGATAAATTGAACATCGAGGATAAGACAACACATAATTTACCTGTGGCAGAGTAGAGTTTAGACGAATACTAGGAACATATAAAGGGGAAGCTTGAACTAACGTCGAATTAGGATGGTGATTATCATATGAAAAATGGTCAATAGTGAAAATGCTTCCATTGTGATGTAAATGCATCACTCGGAAGAGCGTAGACACCACAATGTTCATAGCATATACATAATCACACCCAAGAAGCATATTGAAATATAATAGGACTTGCACCACTATAACATCGACAAGGACAATCTTCCCACCTAAAGAGATTCGTAACTAAGGAAGAATCCTCAACTATTCACTAGGATGTGTTTCAAAGAAAAAAACTCATGCGAAGAAGACAGTAGCTTGGGAGAACCCAAAGCTTGCCAAGCCGAGGAGGATAAAATACTTGTGCAGGCTCCTTCATATACAATACATTGGTAAATCTTTTTTGAATTAAATTCAACCCTTATTTGAAAGGGTGTGGAATAAGGAATATGAGGCTCAACAAGGTCATTACAATTAAAGGAAACCATCCACTTGTAGTGGGTATGCTTGAAGTGAGTGGAATGCTCCATTGTTCTGAAATTACTAAAGTGGAAATGTTAAAAACATATTTGGTAGACACATAAATCCCCAAGAGAAGAGTGGGATCATCCAAATATTTCATCGATGTGACCACTTTAGTAGACTCGACACTCTCCAAGAGAAGAGTGGGATCAACAAAAGATTACATCAGCTTGACCAATTTCTCAAACATTGGTTGAATAGGTTGCAAGAAAACATGGTCTGAAGGAACATCACCCCCCAAAGGAGGATTTGGATCAACCAAAAATTGCATCAACATGACGAATTCATCAACCAAAGGTTGAACAACCTATGAGGAAACCTCAGAAGACTCAAAATTAGAAGAGATTGTAGACAGGGACCACAATCTTCGTGCCTGTGGAAGGCTAGGGAATAAATGAGTAAGGCGATCTACCTTGAAAATCTTATAAGGGAACTTAGGATTACTTCATATCCATCTAGTTTTCTCAATTGAATCAATTCCCCCAGCATGAATAGTAGTGTTTGGTTGCTTCTCTTCAACATGAATCATAGAGGTTGTTGACATATCACTTGTATGACTTGCATTGCCGAGACTCGTGCCCCTAGAATGAATTGCAGTTGTTTTTTTCAAATCTCCAGCATGACTCACATAGGTTAGTTATTGGTTGATAACATGACTTGCAAAGACTATAAACCTATCACTAGTATGACTAGAAGTGACTAGATGTTTTCTCCCAGCATGGCTAGTAGTGGTTGGGTGATTTCCCCCAACTTGAATTGCAAAGTCTGGGTGTTGGTCCTCAACATGACTCGAAGAGGTTGTTGAACTATCTCCAACATGACTAGCAGAGGTTGGTTTTTTTCCCCCAACATGAATTGTAGAGGATGGGTGTTGGTATTCAACATGATTTATAGAGGTTAGTGATTTCTTCTTCCTATTCTTCCTCTATCGATTTTATTTATACTTCTAGTTAGTAGTAGATATGCTTTCACTAGAGAAGGTAGAAGGAGGAGGAGAAGACTTTTTTGATGAAGGAACATCAACATGATGCCCATGACATAAGGTTCTTAACAAAGAAGCATCAAAATAATTGAGGACATTTGGAATGGTACCGAACCAAACCGATAGTCCCACATTCAACCCAAGAATGTACAAAGTTAATATCAAAGGGACAACAATGTTTCCAAAGAAAGTAAAAGCACATGAATCCCCTTGTGAAGGGGTTCCTTGGTTGCATCAAGAACTTTCTCCATGAAAATATTATGCATAGGTTCTCCCTGTGCAAGATCGTTCAAGTATGTAAAAGTGTCACACACTAACTCTAGCGAAATAGTGGTATAACAACAATGCCTATAAAGAGGCGGCTCCACGTTTCTAAGAGGAAGACTAAAAATTCCTCATGACCGATGGAGTGGGTAGTCTACCACCTTAGGTTAGAGACCAAAATCAATGATTGACTAAATCACTATGGAAAACTAGGGAGCACAGAGCACACACTAAAAGTTCCTAAAGGAAAATCAAGCAGACAACTAACAGTGGGAAGGACAGCTATGCCAATCAACACTAGAAAAACTTATGGGTGAAAGTGAAACTTGAACATGAAACCACCCTCCAGGTGCAAGTGCAACTTGAACCTGAAGGATTTGACATCCACCCTAGGTACTGCAATATACCCCTGCAGTCACCTGTGCAAGTCCATAAAAATTGACAACTATGTTTCCATCTCGTAGTCAGTCACCAGGTGGGTACAGTCGATAGTCAAGATGATTGTAATGAACAAGATAACAAGTACAAAGCCCTTAAAAATGGTGTTCCAAAAGTAATTAGTCTAGAAGAAAATTGAGGATATCAAATGAATTCAAGGTCCATGAGGCTCTATAGGAAAACACGATCAATATTGCTCCCAAGAAAGACCCTCAATATACAATCCCCACTATGTTTGGTCTAACTTTGGAGGGGTTATCTCCTCTACCTTTCCTCACACGACCTTGTTTTTATCCATTGTGTTAGAGGAGGGTACCGAATAACTATTACAATGTTGGAATTTAGACACTCCCTATCTTAGACTCCAATGTTTTTTTTATATTTCCTTGAAGAGTTTCCTCTTCACACCTATTTCAAGGCCCTAAATTCCTAGACTAGTTGGTGAACCTTACAAATAGAAAGTCTAGTAGATTTTAAGTTAAGCATTAATTTTTTGGACTTGATTTATGCAAAGGATACGAAAGTGCAACCGATGTTATTTCAGACTCTTGCAAAAAATGAAACTTATAAGAACACTGGAACAGAAGGATTTTCTTTCTTATTTTTCTTTTGGAATGATTTCAAGATGAGAAGAAAACACAACACTATGGTAATTTCTTTTTCCTTTTTCAAATAACAATGCAAAGCAAAGCAAAGAATTAAAGAGACCTAAAAACTAGTTATTTTTATATTTTATTCCAATCAAATAAGAGTTAACAAAAGATGCTAAAATAAGTTGATGAATACACTATTCATGGCCCCCCCATTTTTCTTAAAAATCAAGATAAAAATAAGCCAAAAATCTAGGAAACACAGAGAGACAAGAGGATTCCTTTCTGTTTGTTTTTTTGTTTTGTTTTTTCAAAGCAAAGACAATATAAAAAGAAAAAACAACCCAAGATTGACTCAGACCCTAGACCAACTGCTTAAATGCAAGGACTCAACAAAAGAAAAAGGAGGATTTGAAACTTAAAAGTTAACTCTAAAACTTTAGGGAAAGAAAAAGAAAACCAAGAAAGAAGTTGAAATTGAATATTTAACCCAAGATAAAACCAATAACGAAGACTCTATAAGGTCCAAGAAATCCCTGGGAAGCCTAAACTTCTGTCAGGAAAGAGAAATACCTCTTGTTTTAAAAACACTTTCAAGAGACAGAGACGCAAGCTATTGCATCAGCAACTTGTGTATGTATGTGGGTTGTTTACTATGCATACTGCGTATGTACGCAGGCTGAGCCAAATCATAGTGCATACACCTCTAGGATTTTTCAAAAAAGAAAAATACTAGGCAGACTGACTGCACAGGGAAAACTTGTAGGCACCTTACAGTTGACCACATACCCTTAAAAGACTCAATGATATTGAGAAAAACTCAAAAGGAAATAAAGAAGCCAATTAAAACCCAAAAAACTCCCTCTAAAACCCTAGAGAGACTTCCCAGTGGAGTCTCCAATACTATACCAGGGTCAAAGTATAGTCATAGTTATTATCTCCCTCAAAACACAATCTAATTCCTAAACTACCCCAAACACTCTAAATAGATGAACAAAAAGATATAGGAAATTAGGTCAGAAGTAGTACCTTTAGTCCAACGTTCAATGTAGACCTCCTCCAACTTTGTAGCTCCCAGGCTACAAGTCTCCTCCCAAAGATGACCTACAAAACACTTAGTAAAACAACAATACAAATATTCTACCTCTACTCATCAATATTAGGGTTAGATATAAAACATTATGGATAAACCTAATGAAAAACATAAACATATCATTTGGGACAGGAAAAATATTCTTTTATTCAAATGCAAAGATTGAAAATTACAACCTTTGTAGGTTGATGCTCCTTCGAACCTTGTCTGAGCTTCTCCTAATATTGCCCCAAGTGCACTATCCCAATGCTTTCTCTCACAATCAATTGATCAGTTTAGGGTAATGCAAGGGATTGTATAGGAGAAAAGGTTAGAGAGGGAAAGTTTAGGAAAAAACTCAGAGGGGGTTGCAAATACTTAGGTAAGGATGGAAAAGGGAATGGGGAAGAGTTTCATTATTCTAATGCTTGATGTTGGAATGAGACCCCAATACCTCCTTTTATATGACAAAAKTATAGTTATTATGTTTGGGGACAAGCTACAAMAAGTGAATTGTTTGGGAAACCCTCAATAGCATGTAAAATCCACTGAATTCCTTGCACCTTTCTATTTTTTGCAAMTTTTTGAGGTAAAAATGGGTTGTTTAGTGTGCAGCTAGAGTATGTACATAGGATGTATAACATGAAACAAATGTATGTACATGGGTAGTAGTGAAKTAGGGCACGTACATGATCCAAAAAATGTTTTTTTAAATAGAGTTCCTCAACAATGATTTGGCAAATTATGCAAGTAGAAAGGCCAATGCCATGTATGCATAGGTAGAGCATTTTAGGGCTATAACAACATGGTTTATTTCTCTAAACTTTAATAATTTTTGAAATACATTATAATATTCCCTTGAGTTAAGCCCTCAAGCTTAACCCCTTTTTCCTAGCCTCTCATCCCCCTTCCCTTTCCCTTCCTAGTGGAGCTTAATCCCCCATAACTCTTTCTTCGTGGTTGGCCTACACAAAACAATACATTTTTATTAATGGTCTGCATAATTACATATACCAAATCAAGCTCACCATCCTTAGCATCTAGGATCTCTGGCCTAATAAACACATAATCCTTCCAACTTATAAGAATTTGGATCACCATCCTATAAACATAATTAAGCATCATTACAATTCAGAAAGGGCTCGGCCTTAGGGTATTGCAGTCCCCTCTCCTTATTTTTGCACTATCCTCAGTGAAACTCATTTACACAACATCAACAAGATTTTAAAAAATATTAAAAAAGATGTGGATATTCTGCCCACATAGCATATTCATGCTCCCAAGTTGCATCCTTAGGACCGTACTAGGTCCATTGGACCTTTAAAATCCCTATGGCTTGATTATAGATATGTTTGATTATTCGGTCTAGAATGGATACTAGATGCACTTGAAAAGTGCTTTCTTTCTCCACCTGAATCACATTCCAATCAATAACATGATTATTACTAGGTATACCTTTATTAAGGAATGATACATGGAATACATTATGTATAGACATAGATGCATGTAATGCAATACTATAAGCTATTGGTCTAATCCTCTCTAGTATTTCAATGGACCAACAATATATGGCTTCCAACTTGGAACAATTTCCCAACTTCAGGGAACTTTTGTTGGCCTTCACTTTCAAGAAAACATGATCACCCACTTTAAATTCCCCATGAGTTATGCCCTTTCAAACATAGCTTTTATTCATGTCTTGGGAAACCTTTAAATTCTATTTAAACTTCAACATTTGCTCTTCCATTTCTTTGCGAAACTTTGGTCCAATCACTTCTCTGTCAGCTGGGCTGTCCCATCTTACTGGTGTGTTTCACTTTCTACCATAACGCGACTCAAATGGGCTCATCTTCAGTGATGCTTGGTACCCATGGTTGTATGTAAATTATACCAAATGTAGATAATCTTACCATTTATATGGTTTGTCCATCATGTACATCCTTAGCATATCCTTTATCACTTGGTTCACTATTTATGTTTTCCCATTAGACTTGGGATGATAAGATGTCTTGAAGTTCAGATTTGTTTTGAACCCTTTGAATAACCCCTTCCATAACTTTGAGGTAAAATTTGGGTCTCTATCAGACACAATTTTCTTAGGTATGACATGCAAGCATGCGAATTCCCTCATATAAATATAAGAAACATTGGTTTCCTTGTGAGTAACCTTCTGTTGGCAGCCAACCCATTTTTTTTTTTATTACTCTCAAAAAGATGCCTACACCTTGTCGTATTACGACAAATCATTTTCGCATTTTGATTTTAGACATTCGTCTCATTTTGTGCGACAATTACGATTTAATTTCGTTTCAGTTTTCACAACTGCAAGTGTGAAAACACTT